>JARQOC010000241.1:0-107880 GCA_033576535.1 Allobates femoralis
TGACCTTCAACATCGCATGAGGGCTAGTCATACTCCCTCAAGACTAGGCTGTGGCGATTCGCAAAGGAGTTTGCACTCTGCGGTCGACCACCTCAATCAAGCCGCTTCGGCATTGGGGTCCTAGGAAAAATGGTAGCGGCAATGGAAGCAGTTCCCTTCACCCAGCTACACTTCCAACCCTTGCGGCTTGCCCTCCTTTCGGCTTGGGACAAAAATCCCTTCAGCCTTGACCGCAGGCACCGCCTATCTCCACAAGTCAAAAAGGCACTCAACTGATGGACATGGCCATCTTCACTCACACAGGGAAAATCCTTTCTCCCAGTCCAAAGGCTAATTGTCACCTCCGACGTCAGCCTACACGGCTGGGAGCCGTCTATCGCCAACATAGGGCCCAAAGCCGCTGGATGCCCCAGAAGTATCAACATTCTGGAGCTACAGGCGAGCCACCTAGCGCTCCAACACTTCCACCACCTTCTAGCCAGTCTCCCCATCCGCATTAAGTCAGACAACACAACAGCAGTGGTGTACATCAATCACCAGGGCGGCACACGCAGCAAAGCTGCAATGTGCAAAGCGGAACATATCCTTCTCTGGACCAAAACAACTCAGTCATATCAGCAGTCCACATCACGGGAGTGGACAACTAGGCGGCAGGCTTCCTAAGCCGTCAGGGACTGACTTTAGGAGAATGGTCCCTCCATCCAGAAGTTTTTCTACAGATCTGTCAGCACTGGGGATCACCCGACGTGGACCTAATGGCATCAAGGTTAAACACAAAAGTCCCAGCCTTCGTAGCCAGGTCGACCCTCTAGCGCTAGGAGTGGACTCGTTGGTCCTCCTCTGGCGCCAGTTCCAACTTCCATGCGCCTTTCCCCCACTGTCGCGAGTAATCAGAAAGATCAAAGCGGAAGGAGTCCACGTAATGCTCATTACCCCGGACTGGCCTTGACGAGCGTGGTATGCAGAGCTTATACAGCTTCTCGTCGACGTACTCTGGCAACTCCCAAACTGACCAGACCTCTTGACCCAGGGCCCCAGCTGCCACCAGAACTCTGGGGCCCTGTCTTCAACAGCGTGGCTGTTGAATCCTGGGTCCTGACCCAGGCAGGTTTTTCACTAGAGGTCATAACCACCATGGTTAATGCCTGCAAACCGACATCCTGGTGCATCTATCACCACACCTGGAAGACCTTCCGGTGGTGCAATGACCGCAACCATAACCCACTCCTATTTTCCATTCCTACGATCCTAGAGTTCCTTCAAACTGGCCTTAACTCGGGCCTGGCACTCACCTCCATCAAAGGCTAAATCTCCGCCCTAACGGTATTATTCCAATTCAGAATTGATACCAAACCACAGGTCAAAACATTCATCCAAGGGGTCTCGCACACGCAGCCCCCCAACAAGACACCCGTAGCTGTCTGGGACCTAAACTTGGTTCTGGGCGCCCTACAAGAGCCCCCGTTTAAACCACTGCGAGAAGTATCTCTAACCCACCTTTCATGGAAAGTTGCCTTCCTAGTTGCAATCACATCAATCAGGCGCGTATCAGAACTGGCCGCCCTATTCTGTCGTTCCCCCCTTCTATCTTTCCACAAGGATACGGTGGTTCTAAGTCTGTCACTGTCCTTCTTGCCCAAGGTCGTTTCCCAATTCCACCTCAATGAGGACATGGTTCTACCCTCTCTTTGCCCAGCACCAGTACACCGCTTTGAAAAAGAGCTTCACACCCTGGACCTGGTAAGGGCCCTCAGACGCTACATCTCCTGAACAGCTCCCTTCCATAAAACAGAGATGCTGTTCGTCATCCCAAAGGACCTAGGAAAGGAGTGGTGGCCTGTAAATCCACATTGGCAAGGTGGATCTGCTCAGCAATCCATGAGTCCTACTGCATCAGAAACAAGCCAATCCCAGCAGGGATCAAGGCTTACTCAACTCGATCAGTGGGCGCCTCATGGGCCATTCAACACCAGGCCTTGGTAGCTTAAGTTTGCAAAGTTGCAACTTGGTCCAGCCTGCAGATTTTCACCAAACTGCAACATTCACACCCAGGCCTCTGCAGATGCAAGCCTAGGGAAAATGTTTTTGCAAGGTGCAGTCGCGCACCTGTAAGCGGCTGGCGAATGATGCTCAACCGCTACTTAACTAATTCTCACCAAGGAACTGCTTTTGGATGTTCCATGTTCCTGTGTCCCCCAATGATGTGAAGGAGAAACAGGGATTTTTGTGTACTCACTGTAAAATCCTTTTCTGTCAGCTCATCATTGGGGGACACAACAAGCACCCTAACAGCCTTCAATGGCCTACACATAGCCTTGGCCTAAGCTCTTGTACCTCATTACGTTAATGTATTTGCCTACTGCTTTAGTACTAAACTGATTACTCCTACTGAGGGGTGTATACTGCATGGAGGACTTAAACTTTATCTCTCCTTAATGTTGCCTCCTAGTGGCAGGAAAGCATACACCTATGGTCTTGTGTCCCCCAATGATGAGCTTGGAGAAAAAGATTTTACGGTGAGTACATAAAAATACCTGTTTTGATTACCCCGAAATTTCAGACTAATTCAGATAGATTTGCTTAAAGGGATATTCTCAGTTTTGAAAATTATCCCCTCTCCAATCTCAGACCTAAGGGGGGTCCGGTCTGATGGGCATCACTGGTCTTGATCTGGCCCCTCCTCTTCTTGCAATTGATGTTTTCTTCCTCTGCTTCATGTGTATGACGCGTCATCCACAGTGTCATCCATTGTGCTCCTGCACACACGCACTTCTCTCTGCCATGCTGGGGGTAGAGCAAAGTACTGTAATGCTCAGGCATGGGTAAAGGTCAGAGTGCTCACATGCACCTTATAATACTTTGCTGTGCAGAGGGCAGAGAGAATAATGCATGTGCTGGAGCGCAATGAAGGACACTGTAAAAATGACATCGGACACGTCCGATTGCCCCAGACAAAATGTTCCAAAGATGGAAAAAACACTTTCCAGACCAAGAACTGGTATCAAAATTATTAGTGGGGTGGAAAATGGCAAGGCAACAGTTTGGGAACGAGAGATGGAGAGACACACAATACAGGGTAATGCACGGGATCATTCAGGGCTTTAACATACCACCGAGACAGGGAGGACCGCAGAGATGGCTGGCTTGTCCCAAATGCAAGACTCCGATGACTGATATAGAACATGGAATGTGGTCGTGCCCAATAACCCAAAGGTTCTGGCAAGGGATAGAGACACTAACAACAAAAATGTCGGGACACAGGATTGGACTATCCCCGTTACTATGGTTGTTTCACTACATTGACAAGACCGACCAAACACAAGTTCCCCTGACACTGTTTCATACTATAGCTATATTGGCCAAACGCCTTATACTACAGTGTTGGCTGGACGAGTCGCTACCAGACGTAAAAGCGATGGTGTCTGCGCTGACAAATGTGGTGTTAATGGAAAGAACGGATGTCCTAAGGTCACCATCAACACTGACCACAAAATTCTTCCAAAAATGGTGCCCCTTCGTTGAGACGACGATGACAGACCATGACATCAAGGTTTTTATGATGCCCTTTAAAAACGACATGGTATGCAAGGGCTGAGTTGGAGGGTTCTTTGGGAAAACTTCGTCTAGACGTGGCATCGTGAGGGATTCACGCACAGTTAAGCCTGAAAATTTGTAAAATTATATCAGTCAAATAGTGTCTTCAAAGACTGTGAGGTCAGCGAGACTGGGGATAGAGGAGAAAAGAGAAGGCGCAGATCTAAGTGCAGTGCATTAGTAGCAACAGTTGTTCTCAGGTATTATTCTCACCTTTCTGGTGTCTTGTGCAGTTAGCATATAATCCTACAGAGGGATATTTCCTGGATCTCCTGGCCTGCTGCTTGTTCCCAGAGAAGCAAGTCACCCAGAGGGAGGCTTGTGTTGAAGTGCAGGAAAAAAAAAAAATTTTCTGGTTTGAATTGAAGCGCTTCCAGAGGGATCACAGGGATGGCAAATTATTCCAAAATAAGTTCTTCTTTTATTACGCGTTTCAGCTTAACATATAACAAGCCTTCATCAGATAAAAATCACAGACATTCTAAAAACATGCTCTTATATACAGAATCATAAAGAATAATTTCCTCTTTCCCACTAATTGGTTAATTAATTGCATATGTAGACCTCACTTGATGAGTATACTGAGGTCACATTATACTCTAGCTAACAGTTTAGCACAATTTCTTTTTCTTGGAAGTGGCTTATTTATAGTAGCTACTATTTGAGGAGATAATTTCTGCATCTTACATAAAAATTGGAATGTATAAAAATTAAAAAATTGGTAAAAAAGATATTTTTCCTGAAAAATTATCTTTTCTTGTTTCTTTCTCATAAAAGGTATATATAAATAGACAGATAAAAAGCAGATAAAAAAGGATATCACAGTTTTAAACTATTCTAAGGACATTTTATGTATAGTTGCTTTAAGGGAAAATAATTATTTTCTTCCAAAAAGAGAAAAAAAAAAAAAACCATAGATGTTTCAGGATCATCAGTCATTCAAGTCTACTTAACTACTTTAATTCTTTTCTCTAGTATCATTATTTCATGTGATGTTTCTGGGAATGGAACTCACAGGTTGTTGTATACTGCGATCCTACGTTCCTATCCATAAACCCCCTTAGCCACTCGAGGTCCAGACATCAGGTTGTCTATATATGTCTCCTCCTTTTGCTCTCATTGTGGAAGAGGAATTGTTTGCTATTAGGACGTTCCTATTTGTGGGGCGAAGGGAGGTTATTTCAGAGAAGGATACTGAAATTGTATCACATTCATTCTCCTTTCTCTCATACCTTTATCTTATACAGTCTCATATATTTTTTTATATATAAAAAGGACCATTTTCCTCTATTCATTAAGAGGAAATATGATTATACTTATTTGTTAACATATCCATATTAGACATTTTCCAGTTTATCGTTGAGGCCATCTGGATATAAAGTTCGTAATCTATACATCCAGAAGGCCTCTTTCCTATTTAATAGCTGTATCCTGTTCGGAGTATCCATGGGAATCTGTTCAACTGGAATTAGCGATATATTAAATTCCTTTTTGTGCCTTAGAAGGAGATGTCTAGATAGGCTATGCGTAAGAAGGCCCACTTTGGCATTATGTCTGTGGCCATTAAGCCGAGTTCGAACCATTTGTGTGGTCCTCCCCACATATTGGAGACCACAGCTGCAATTTATGACATATATGACAAAATCACTTGTACATGTCAAAAACTGTTCAATTTGAAAGGTTTCGCCAGTACTGTGAGAAGTAATCTGTTGTTGATTATCCACTATATTTCTACAGCACTGGCATTTTTTCTGTTTACACTTAAATACTCCAGATCTTACTGAATTCTTTTGGGGACATATTGGAGAGTTTTTTACAGGGTTTGTTAGAGTATTTTTTATAGAGTTTTTGAAAGAGTTTTTGAAAGAGTTTTTTAGACGACTAGGGGCTACCATATTTCTTATGGTTTTCCCCCTACGGAATGTAATATTGGGAGCTGAGGGCAGTATACTCCTTAACAGCGGATCTTGTTTTAGGATGTGCCAATGTTTGTTCAGAATGGCACGGATTTTCCCATTATCCCTATTAAAAGCAGTAATGAAGTTAAATTGCCATTTTTCACTCTCAGAATTGGGAGAGAGTTCTTTTATTTTGTCTGAATTTTTTTTCCCATTTTTTTCAAGCATTTTCTTTAAACATTCAGTCTGAGTTTTCTCTAAATTTACCGAATAAGCCTGTTCAATTAGTTTTTTTGGGTATCCTTTCTCTTTAAATCTTTGTGTTAAAATTTTTCCTTGTGCTATATAATCATGGGTATTGGTGTTGTTTTTCCTGATTCTAAGATACTGGCTAAATGGGATATTATTTTTCCATTTCAAATAATGTGCACTAGCATAATGAAGATACCCATTAACATCGACCTTCTTGAAATGGGTTTTGGTTATAATTTTTCTTTCTACATGTGTAATCTCCAAATCCAGAAAAACTATTTCCTCTGCACTAATTGTAGAAGTAAAAGAAATGCCCCAGTTATTCTTGTTGAGTTCTTCTATCATTTCTTGTGCTTGTTTGGTGTCCCCTCTCCAGAGGATTATCAGGTCATCTATATAGCGCTTATATATTACAATGTTATTTTTATATTTTTCACAGTTAATGGGACATAGGGACTCGAATAGCCCCATAAAAAGGTTTGCAAAACTTGGGGCTACCCGAGTCCCCATTGCTGTACCGTACTGCTGCAGGTACAGTTGACCATTAAACTCAAACACATTGTGGCTTAAAACAAATTCCAAGGCTGCCAGGAGGAAATCAACCTGTTCCCCAGGCATTTTTTCATTTTTTTCCAAGTAGACTTTTGTAGCTCTTATACCCAAATTATGTTCAATATTGGAGTATAGTGCCACTACATCCAAAGTGATAAAGAGAAAATTATCCTCCCACGTGATCTCATCCAGTTCTTTGATTAAATGATTGGAGTCTTTCAAATAGGAGGTCTATTTATATATACCTTTTATGAGAAAGAAACAAGAAAAGATAATTTTTCAGGAAAAATATCTTTTTTACCAATTTTTTAATTTTTATACATTCCAATTTTTATGTAAGTTTTTGTAACTAATTTATAGATGCAGAAATTATCTCCTCAAATAGTAGCTACTATAAATAAGCCACTTCCAAGAAAAAGAAATTGTGCTAAACTGTTAGCTAGAGTATAATGTGACCTCAGTATACTCATCAAGTGAGGTCTACATATGCAATTAATTAACCAATTAGTGGGAAAGAGGAAATGATTCTTTATGATTCTGTATATAAGAGCATGTTTTTAGAATGTCTGTGATTTTTATCTGATGAAGGCTTGTTATATGTTAAGCTGAAACGCGTAATAAAAGAAGAACTTATTTTGGAATAATTTGCCATCCCTGTGATCCCTCTGGAAGCGCTTCAATTCAAACCAGAAAATTTTTTTTTTTTCCTAAAATTATATCAGGATATCCAATGAGTTTATAAGAGATGTTTAAACAACCGAAACTAACTAGAGCTGTCGCAGAGGGAGGGGGAGGGAGGGGGGTGGGATTAGGAAATTGTTGGGTTTACTACAACATGGTCCATGATTGGGTTAGTTGTATGCACTTGTTATATGACTACGTCATGTTAATGTTCAATAAGTTTTATCTTTGCAATGTTAACTTTGCTGACTTGCCTGTATATGGAAATTTAGAAAATCCAATAAAAATGTTGATTTAAGTGACGCCTATTCTGGAAAGTATATAAAGACTTACTGGTTTTGGACGTACTTTATATGGGAAAAACCTGGTGACAGGTACCCTTTAAAGGGAACCTGTGAGGTGGTTTATGCCCCCCAGCTATCACTATCTGTACCTGCAGCTTCATAATACTATTCTAATCATCCCTGTCTGAGCTCATAGTGTAATGTAAATGGTGAAAAAAAGCATTTATACACTTACATTTCAGTCTACACCTTGGAGGAGAGAGACTGTCTGACAGGATAATAGTTAAGTCACTATTAACTTGCATGGCTAAAGGACCTGTGTGATGTAACGATCATGTGACCATAGCGGGTGGAGCTGAGCAAGCAAACTCATATGTTATAAGGACTTAGCTCCGCCTATTGTCACATGGTTATGACATCACATCAGGTCTCCCAACATGTTCTAACATAAGGCTGAAATGTTAACTATTAACCTGCCAAACAGTCTCTGTCCTCCAAGCTGGAGACTGACTGCCTCATTACATAAGGAAATGTAAGTGTATAAATGCCTTTCTTTCACCTTTAACATTACACTATGAGCTCAGACAGGGATGATTAGACTGGTATTATAAAATTGCAGCTACAGACAGTGATAGCTGGGGAGGCATAAACTAGCTGACTGGTTCCCTTTAAAGGCACTGCTGGGTGTAGCCTAGCACTGCACTTGTCTGGTTTTCATCATTCATAAGAATGAATGGAGCGGCAGTGCGCATGATTAACCACTTCTCCATTCGCACGGAGATCATTGAGGGTCTCAGTGGCTTGAGCACTAGCAATCAGAAACATATTCCTTATTCCAAGGATAGGAGTTAACTTGAGACTACCCCTTTAAGTGTGCGAAACTGAAGTCAGAAAGTGGCACATGCAACGAGTTCTGACACCCCTGGGTCATCACTCTTGGGGCATTTGGTCTTCACTGAAACTACCATACATATTGGCCAAGTAGAAGTTAAGGCTAGAGTCACACACATTGCTATCCCCCTGAGAACTTTGTTGGGGTTTCTGTCTATATCCCCCAAAAAGAGAATTCCAACATAGTCAATCACTATAATGAAGCCAACAGTCATTTTGGACAATGTGTAGCATCCAGCCAGGTAGCATTTGTTTCTCAGATATACAAAAAGATGATTTTCCACATTTTTGAGCATGTCGGAAAAGTTTGAATAGTACCAGAAATGAGGCTTCATAATAGTGAATGTTGGAATCCTGTTTTTTTTAGTATCCTGACAGAAACCTCAACTTACGGTAGTACTCAGTAGAGATTACTGAATGTGTGACCTTAAACCTAAAAAAGGTTTGTGTAGGTTTAGATAAACATGGCTGTTTCTCCTAGAAAGAGCACCACACTAGGGGATATCTCGGTTTGCAGCTCCGTTAATAACTAAATCTGTAATGCCACACACAACCTGCAGGCTGTAATAGGTATGCTGCTGTCAGTGGAGCAAGTTAAAGCTCATGGGCCCTGATGCAAATACTCCATTGGGACCCCCAATTATTGCAAGGCTTCAAAGGGAACCTGTCAGCTCGTTTTAGCCCCTTATCCTGCCACTACCTGTCCATGCACCTTGCTAGCACATCTTTAACCATCCCTCTCTGAGCTAACATTGCACTATAAAGCTTTAGAAAAACGATTTAATGACTTACATTTCCTATGTTAATGAGGGCTCCAGTCTATGGCATGGGCTAAAATGGACGGTCTCCAGGTCTCCATTCTCTCCCCCCCCCCCCCCCAGCAGGATCTTAGCACACATTGCTGGGCGTCATCATTCCTTCTCCTGTCCGTCCCCTATGCTGAAATTCCTGCATCCTCATATGATGATGCGCAGCCGGACGTCAGTTAAGATCCAGCGCAGGGTGAATTATGTATGGGCTGTGAGGTCCGGCGCATGTGGAGTGCGCATATTGAAGCCAGGCCATACACCTGATAAGCCCCTACA
Organism: Allobates femoralis; assembly: GCA_033576535.1. NCBI lineage: Eukaryota > Metazoa > Chordata > Amphibia > Anura > Aromobatidae > Allobates > Allobates femoralis. The sequence continues at coordinate 9,238 of JARQOC010000241.1, forward strand.
ATGCATCAGATCGGAACTGACATCCAGCTCGGCGTCATCATATGAGGAGGAGGTGGGAATTTCAACATAGGGGATGCACAGGAGAAGGTATGATGAGGCCCAGAAGGGCGTGCTAAGAGCCTGCAAGGGGGAGAGAATGGACACCTGGAGACCGCCTATCTCAGTCTACAGGTTCCCTTTAGCCCTGCTGTTCTGTTCGGTCAAAATTGGAAATTTTTAATTACATTTTTTATTTGTTTATGAATAACCATGTTAACATGCAGTATTATAATGCAACAGGTTTTAAAATAAAACACTTAAATAAGCTAACAATCAAGACTTTAATAGGTCCGGTCAATAATTACCGGAACATTATAACTGTATGTTAAATCCAAACAGAACAGCAGGGTTAATGGCATTGGTCTTTTCATATAGGCCAAAGGGACTTTTGGGGCCCCCTAGGGTTCCAGAGCCTGGGTGCGATCGCAACACCTGCACATATTGTAGTGACATCCTAGGCTGCTTTTTCTAGAAGAAAACAATATTTTGTAACCTTAAAAACTCCATCAAAGTGAAATTGCTGTCCGAATTTTTCTGAGGTGGTCTCTGTCAGCTGCCATTTTGGACAAGTTCTGTCTGTGTGAGAAGTCACCTTTTGCAGCCTCGTTAAACCCCTAATCATGAGGGAAAACTAATTAAAAGGGATATCCACTTGCAGTTTCTATCAAATAGTTCTACCAATTCTTAAAATTTGTGAGTGGAAAATGAGGAAACTGGCAACAGGGAAGTGAATCACAAAATGATTATACATGTGTTACAAGAAACCGGTTCATTTTACATGTATTTTGAGATTCTTCTGTCACATGATACCTTGTGGAATAGTTCCATGAGAAAATATTCATTATTTGTGAAAACACACTGAGCTTGGAGGTGAAGAGCATAGAGGCTAAAAATCTAGAAAGACGTGTTTTTTATCTGTACACTATTTTGTGCCAATATATTAATTCCTTATGTTTCCTCATTACATAAACATAACATAGAAGCTCTGGACTTTCTAATGCTGCATTCAAGCTTACAGAGAAAAAGCCCTGCAGCCCTGCACCACTGCTGTCTTTAATTGCTCCTTACATAATTAGTGAATTTTGCATATATCACTGAAGAGAAAGCATATGAATGTAGACTAAAATGTAATCCACAGGATAAACTTTAATTTGTGTTTGCTTTATCGTGGCCTACTTTGCAAATCTTTCATCTGGATCTTTGTTCATAGTTTGACAGATTGTTTTGGGGTTTTTTTTTAAAGAATTTTTTATGGAAGAAAATCGGCCTCAAAAACTTGAAGCAGTTATTGTTACTTTGTTTTTCTGCTCATCAGTTTACTGATTGATTTTGGAGCTGGCTGTTTTTTTAATTGATGTCCCGTAGCAAGTTTTCGAGACTTCTTACTTTTCTTCATCAGGCATGGTATAACATATATACACGAGCAGAACAGAGGCATGATATAATAAATGGATAGACTTAAACACTAATCTTAGAGAGAATCATTGATTAGCTTATGATCGTGGTGTGAAAGTGCCAGAAGGACACGTACAGTAAACTGTGTTATTAATTTGTCATCTCGAAAACTCAGTAATCCCAAACTCTGTCTACTTTCTAGAGGTTTCAGATTTAGTCCTACAAAATCTCTAGACAAAAGTGAACTTTGTAGTGATGTGGAACAATGCTTCAGGAGACTGAGACTGAAGGAGTTCTTTTATGGTAAAGAAGACTTGAGGCTTCTAAGCAACCAAACACAAGCCAGACTAGAGAACAAGAAAAATTTTAACACCATCTTCTGGCTGCAACACTGTTTTGGACCAATATATTCACTCATAACCACATTTGGTTCAGTCCTCGATAATGGATAAAAAAGTAAAGGAAACATCTAATATCGGTGTGCAAGAGGGAAGGGCAAGTCACAGCCTGATGAACAACAAGGCCTGCAGTGCGAATAAAGGTGGTGCTACTGTTCTCCTAAATACAACGAACTACATTAAAGAAGCACACAGACAGCTGACGTAGTTATACAACACTACACCAAATTGGATGATGACTCAACTCCAAAATATATGATGGAGTTGAAAAGAGTCATAAGATGTCTGTGTACAGAATCAACAAACCTTCTGGACTTTATACCTGAATCCAAGCATGGGTATTTTCTTTATGCTTCCAAAGATTCATAAGCCAGGTAACCCAAGGTGGCCAATCATCTCAGGGGTGGGAACACTCATTTAAAAAATCTCAAGGTGGGTAGAAAATGTTCTTAAGCCTGGTAAGGAAGGCAGCCAGCTACATAAAAATCACCATGGACCTTTTTAAAAAAAGCTATCTACAGCCACCATGTATGTGGATCCCTATATTCTAACATCCCACATAAAGATGGACTAACTGCCTGCTGAAAGTTCCTTGAAACTAACAGGATCCTTTCTGAATCTGTTGTAAGACTCACCAGATTTATCCTCACAAACAAATTAATCTCTTTCTGTGAGGACCTATATCTACAATGCATTGGAACTGCTATGGGAAGCAAAATGGCCCCCTAGTATGCCTACCTTTTCATGGCAAAACTAGAAAATTATTTTTTTAGCATCCTGTTCCATCAAACTCTTGGCCTATTTCCATTACATTGATGACATCTTCATAATCTAGACTGAGTCATAACAAGAACTTCTAAAATTCCATGACAAATTCAACACATTTTATCCCACCATAAACTTGACATTGGACCACTCAAAAACAGAAATCGTCTTCCTTGATACCACCATTAAAATTCTAAATGGTTTATTCAATGTTAAGGGCCTCAGGTCACCTGAAAAACGCTCGATGGTACTCAAACATCTCAAGAGATTGAAAACAGATGTGGCTATCCTACAAGAGACGCATCTTCAAGACTCGGAATTTTTTAGAATGCACAGGTTATGGGTGGGGGCGGTACACGGCTCTGGATCAGTGGGGAGGAAGGCAGGGGTACTGATACTTATCCATAAAAATTTCCCTTGTACAATTATTTCTGAAACTAAAGATGATGAGGGAAGGTATGTGCGGCTGGTTTTAGATAGCCCGGCGGGACGTCTTAGTATCACGAATATATATGCCCCTAACCAGTCGCAAGATGCCTTCTTCTCCCATCTGCAGGAGGAGCTGTTAGGAGATACAGAGCATCTCCGCATCGTGGGAGGGGACATCAATAGTGTCTTCTTTGGGGGCGAAGATAGGCGACGCGACCAGTTGCATACAGCTTCCACCCCTGACGACCGACCGTTGAGCCCGCTACATACGCTGACAAGGGGACTGGCATTGCATGATGTGTGGCGGATACACCACCCCCTAGACCGGGAATTCACTCATTACTCCCATGCCCACGGGTCCTGGTCTCGTATTGATTTCTTTCTACTCAGCAACCACTTATTGGCTAGAGTGGTCAGAGTGGGTATTGAAAATATGGTAATTTCCGACCATAGCCCCGTGGCCCTGGAACTAAGAGACGTGCACATTAGGGGCACTGACTTTATATGGCGCTTTCCATCACATCTTAGAAGGGACGCCAATTTTGACAGACTCCTGGGGGAGTGGTGGTCTGACTTCGTCTTCCACAATGCAGACCATGAGACGGACTCTCGGTTATACTGGGAAACAAGTAAGGTGGTCATGAGGGGTAAAATAATGGCATACACCAGCACTCAAAAAAAGAAAACATTTCAACAGTTCCATCTAGCTAGTTCAAAGGTAAGAAGCACATATGAGGAATTTAAAAACAACCCTTCACCGCTAACAAAGGAGAAATGGGTGGGAGCAAAGAGAGAGTATGACGTCTGGGCTAAACGAAGGGAACAGTGGAGTAAGGAACAATGGGAGGTAGATCTCTATAAGTATGGAGACAAGGCGGGGAGGATCCTAGCGAACTTGGCCAGGGGTAAAACTAAGCCCACGACGTTTGCCTCTTTGATGGACTCCGAGGGTAACATCCTTCATGCACCAAAAGATATCAACTCTCATTTAGGCAAATTCTTTGCAAAACTATATACACAGGATACAGTGCAGAATGCAAGGGAGGTGGGAGGGGACTGGCTTGAGAAGGTCTCACTACCTACCATAGCTGAGGACGGCTTGGCCACCTTGAATGCTGAGATTTCCTTGGCTGAAGTTCAAATGACTATCAAAAACCTGAGTGCCCATAAAGCTCCGGGTCCAGATGGTTTTACCGGCGACTATTACAAGTCTTTATGCGACAAGGTGGCTCCTTGCTTAGTCTCTCTTTTTAATGGCATTCTAGCGGGGGGCAAGATCTCGAACCACACTAACACGGCACACATTAAATTGTTGCCAAAGGGAAATGTGAGCTCCACTGACCCGGCCGGATATCGCCCCATCTCACTGATAAATCAAGACCTGAAATTCTGGCCAAGATTATGGCGGACCGTTTGGCGGGGCTACTGCCTTCTCTTGTGGGCCCACAACAGGCGGGATTTGTTAGGGGTAGATCGGCGGTGGGTAATATCAGACAAACTATGTTAGTGCTGGATTCAGTGGGGCATCGAGAGAATCTATGTGATGATCGTCCGGCATTGGTCTTGTTGGACGCCGAAAAGGCGTTCGACAATGTCAATCTGTCCTGGTTGAACTCAGTATTGGACAAGATAGGCCTACAAGGCCCATTCAGGACATTCCTAAAAACATTATACGAGAACCCGAGCGCTAGAATATCCACCCCCGGTTTTCTGTCCGCCCCTTTCCCTCTGGAAAAGGGAACGCGGCAAGGCTGCCCTCTCTCGCCATTGCTCTTCAATCTGGCCATCGAACCTCTTGCCAGATATTTGAACGGCAATGATTCACACGAGGGCATCAACATTGGAGGGGTGACGGTGAAGTCAGCGCTATTTGCTGATGATGTCATCATCTATATGAATAGACCGGAGAGGGACTTAAGGGAACTGCTTCAACAACTCACGGTTTTTGGCACATTCTCGGGCTTTAAGCTCAATAAAGCTAAATGCGAGATCTTGCAACTGGGAAAGCCTCGTCGCCGTCCTGGGGAAGGGGGGGCCAGGGGAGGGGCGGAGATGGAGGGCATACAAGTAAAAACTCACCACATCAAATACCTGGGCATCATACTTAGCAGCGACACTAGCCAAATTTACCCCCTGAACTATGGCCCTTTAATTACCAAAATCACGCGGGAATTGGAGAGATGGAGGGACCTGCCGCTGACTCTTCTGGGGAGGTGCCATCTACTTAAGATGGTTAGCTTCGCCAGGTTACTATATCCGCTGCAGACCATACCACTGCTACTGCGAAGGGCGGATGTGCATAGACTCAACACAGCTTTCTCCAGCTTTCTTTGGAGGGGACGGAAGGCCAGAATAGCCAGTCGCACCTTAATGCTCCCAAAACTTGGAGGAGGGCTAAATCTCCCTGACATCAGGGGATATAATTTGGCGTGCTTATTACGTCACGTTATAGACTGGCTCAAAAAGTCCAACAGATACTCTAATTATACCATGGAAGCGGCGCTATGCAGACCCTGGGAACCGGCCAGCTTACTGCACTCGCCATGGCCGGCCGTGCCTAAACACCTGAAAAACATGATCATCTATAGGGATACGGCTATGTGCTGGAAAGCGGTTCGAAAGAAGTTAATGATGACCTGGAAAACGTCGAAATACCTTAATCCTTGGGCCCACGCAGGATTCAGATTAGGGCGTGAGAACGTCTTATTCGCACCATGGCAAGAAAAGGGGATTCACACATTGGGGGATTTGTTACACAAACCTGACAGAAGGTGGTTAACGGAGTCAGAAGTCTTGGAAAAGTTCCAATTGAGCCCACACCATATCATCCAATACAGGCAGCTACACCATCACGTCCTTCGACACCTTCAAAATGTATCACAGGAATGCAGATTGACTATCTGGGATACCTGGTTGGGAGCGGACCCTCTGACTGTCAACGTATCTTACCTTTATGGTAGTTTACAAGACACGACTCTGGCCTTAAGGGAGGATAACATTTTTCGCGGGTGGCTAAAGTACATACCTCGGACTGATATAGCGGACACGATTCTGAGGGGCTGGGAGGTACTGAGGAAAAATATAATCAGCGAAAAATGGAGGGATGTACAATATAGGATCATACACAGGGCAATCTACGGATTCACCCTACCCCCGAATGCTAGGTTCCCTAATAGACGACAACAATGCCCGAAATGCGGACAACCAAAAACAGATATGGTGCATGGTATATGGCTGTGTGGGGAGGTGCAGAAACTATGGAAGCGGGTGGAAGCCTTAGCGAGGGAGGTGACCGGCAAAACTGTTACATTGGATATGCTTGCCTGGTTGTTTCATTTCCCGGTATCTGGAGTGTGGGAAGGCAAACCTGCTAGAATACTCCATATGCTGGCAATGGTTACTAAAAGACTAATCCTGAGGGACTGGCTATCTGGGCACAACCCTGGCATGACTGGTATACTCAACGAATTGAAGGCAGTAATGCACGTGGAATGCCTGGAAGCGGCAAGGGATAAAGACGCGTTGACGGGGAAGTTTTTTGAGACTTGGAGAGGGTTCATAACCACCAAGCTATCGTCAGCAGAACTGCACTCAGTAGTCCTACCGTTCGTGCAATCGTCCTGGTATCTGCTGGAGGAGTTACAAGGGTCCTTGGGAAGGCTACGGGTATCCCCTGCTCCAGGCGACTCGGGGCAGGCATAACACTTTTTCCATTTCATTTCTTATGACTGTTAGGAGATGTGACTATGGTGTAGTTTTGGTATTGAATATCGATTATAATCAATGTCTGACCTTGTATGTCTTGGGAGATTGTTGAATGTATTTTCGCTGTAACTATTGATGGCTGGGGGGGTATGGGGGTTGGATTGTTTTTCTTCTTTTCCTTGTTATTAAAAATGAAAACTCAATAAAAATATTTTATAAATGGTTTATTCCAGACATTGGTGTATCGAAAACCAATTGACCATCCCACATACCTCAGATAGGACAGCTTTAGCCCAAAACACATTAAAAAGTCCATTGTCTACAGCCAAGCCCTCAGAGACGAACACTTAACCCATCTAAGGGTGCTTTCACATCAGCGTTTTACGCTGATCGCGGCAGTTGCGGTGAAAAAACTGCAACTGCCGCGATTACCACATAGCGGCCGCGATCACGGCACACTTGTGGCAAGCCCCAAGCAATGTCTATGGGGCGTGCGGCAAGTGCGGTTTCGGCACTTGCGGCAGGTGCAGCTGCGAAAAAACCGCGGCATGCCGCTTTTTTTTTTGCGGCCGCACCTGTCGCAAGTGCCGAAACCGCACCTGCCGCAAGCCCCACAGATATTGTATGGGGCTTGTCGCAAGTGAAACGCAAGTGGGCCGTTATGCGGTAGTCGCGGCAGTTGCATTTTTTTCATCGCAGCTGCCGCAATCAGCGCAAAACGCTGATGTGAAAGGGGCCTGAAATAGACATTTTTAAACCAAAGCTACTAACCCACCTCTATTGAAAATCAGATCATCAGAGCCACAAGGCTCCTTAAAAGTCAATAACTTCAATACAGAGAGGAAGAGTAAAATCATTGTGCACCTATGGTGATGACCTACAATCCACAGCTTGGGGTACTGAGAAAAACTAAGAAACGTCTCCATATCCTACACATGGATGACTGATTAAAAATGATATTCAATGACCCTCCTATGCTACAGGCAACCTACTAATTTAAGAAACACTCTGATGTAAAGTTCAAAGCAATCAGATACACTAGGAGGAACTTATTTTTGCATTGGGAAGAGCTGCAAAAATCTGCAGTCATGTAAGAACCATAGATAAAATACAGCTCCTCAACACAAAGCAGGACTATTGGATTCCCAGGACATTCACATGTTCCTCTTCCAATGTGCTGTACTTAATTCTGTGTACTATATGTCCAGTTTCGGGTTTCTACGTTGGACAAATAGTACATCAATATCTCATGCAATTTCCGACCTGGGTATAACATATAATCAAAAAGTCCCGAAAGACACAAAGGCGGATGTAAATAGTTCACAAATTTTTATTTTAGGAATACCTGACAACAAGTTTTATTCCATATACAATTCCATAAATGAAAAAAATGGGGAAGACATATATTTATCAGCAAAAAGTGAGCTTCTGGATAATATTACAAGAGCAAAATCATATATACTTAGAAGCAGTCTCTGGCGGTACAGATAAGGGGTAGGCCACGTGACTGTGCGGTGGTTATGCAAGTATTGGAGATTATCATTAAGATGTGTAACGATGGGCCAATTTAATCAAATGTCCTAATGGGCTATCGAACTATTAAGATCAGTAATAGAGCCCCATCAAATAGTTGTAATATGTCCGGAACTGGGCCTTTCACACTGGAACCAGATCTATTCCAGGCATTTAACTACAACAAGGAGATCCAGTGTCTCAATATTGACCCATTTTTATCATCCAAAAATGGACCAATTTGGCACACATACATACAATGGATCAGCACTAATCTATCAAAGAAATTTGTGCATCTATGCCTCTGTTTTATGGTGTCAAGTACCCAGTTTATATTGCTTTATGGGCCTAAATAGGATATACAGCGGTGAGTGTCAGGCACCAAGCCAATCCACCACTGCTATGTCATAACCAAAAGCACACAAAACAGCTTTCACCAGTACAATATCATTATCACCAGGTCAGAAGCACAGTATGCAGATTAATTTACCGTATATACTCGTGTATAAGCCGACCCGTGTATAAGCCGACCCCCCTACTTTTGCCCCAAAAATCTGGAAAAACCTATTGACTCGTGTATAAGCCGAGGGTGGACCCCAGCACAGGTATACAGCCCCCAGCAGTGTGGTATACAGGCCCCCCCAGTGGTATACAGGCCTCCCCAGTGGTAGTATACAGCAGCCCTAGTGGTAGTATACAGCAGCCCCAATGGTAGTATATAGCATCCCCAGCAGCCCCAGTGGTAGTATACAGCAGCCGCAGTGGTAGTATATTGCAGCCCCAGTGGTAGTATATAGCAGCCCCAGTGGTAGTATACAGCAGCCCCAGTGGTAGTATACAGGAGCCCCAGCAGCCCCAGTGGTAGTATACAGGAGCCCCAGCAGCCCCAGTGGTATATACAGCAGCCCCAGTGGTATACAGGCCTCAGCAGTATATACAGCAGCCCCCAGGGGTTATACAGCACCCCCCAGGGGTTATACAGCACCCCTGGGGGTACCAACAGCCTCCAGGGGGTACCCAGCAGCCCCCTGGGGGTACCAACAGCCCCCAGGGGGTACCCAGCAGCCCCCTGGGGGTACCAACATCCACCTGGGGGTACCAACAGCCCCCAGGGGGTACCCAGCAGCCCCCTGGGGGTACCAACAGCCCCCTGGGGGTACCAACAGCCCCCTGGGGGTACCAACAGCCCCCAGGGGGTACCCAGCAGCCCCCTGGGGGTACTAACATCCCCCTGGGGGTACCAACAGCTCCCAGGGGTACCCAGCAGCCCCCAGGGGGTACCCAGCAGCCCCCTGGGGGTACCAACAGCCCCCTGGGGGTACCAACAGCCCCCTGGGGGTACCAGCAGCCCCCAGGGGGTACCCAGCAGCCCCCTGGGGGTACCAACATCCCCCTGGGGGTACCAACAGCCCCCAGGGGGTACCCAGCAGCCCCCAGGGGGTACCCTGCAGCCCCCTGGGGGTACCAACAGCCCCCTGGGGGTACCAACAGCCCCCAGAGGGTACCCAGCAGCCCCCTGGGGGTACCAACAGCCCCCAGGGGGTACCAACAGCCCCCACAAGCTGGCACTGTCCCCCCTTGTAAGTGCCCCCCCCCCCCGCTACTTATACATTACCATCCCAGTGTTCTGATCGGCGCCGCTCCTCCGTGCTGCGTCTTCATCCTCCCCCGCTGGCTGCATCCGGGTTCTCCAGTGGTCGCGCGATGACGTCACATCGCTGCGACAGCCGGAGATCACGGATGGAGCCAGCGAGGACGGGAGGATGAAGAAGCACCGAGGAGCGGCGCCGATCAGAACACCGGGATGGTAATGTATAAGCACCGGGGGGGGGGCCCTTACAAGGGGGGACAGTGCCAGCTTTTGGGGGGCCATATGCACTGCTTCCCCCTGCCGCTGATTGACAGGGGGATGCAGTGCATATTTAATGAGCGGCCCCACGTGACGGGGCCGCTCATACAGCAGCCCCCCCCCCCGCCTCCTCCAGCCTCCACAGCCCCCCCGTATATGACCCGTGTATAAGCCGAGGGGGGACTTTTCAGCCCAAATTTTGGGCTGAAAAACTCGGCTTATACACGAGTATATACGGTAAAAGGCTGAAAACACCATGCTCAATATCAATGATATTCCATCATTACATACCTCCGTAGATGTTACCCCAGTCACACTCAGGCCACCCCTGGACCCCTACGCGTTTCGTCCTCAGACTTCCTCAGGGGGTGGTGTACAAAGTGGGGAGACAACCCGGGGGTTTATATAGTGAGTGGCAGTGATTATCAATCCAGAAAGGCTGTGCACTGTCTCCACTGCCGCCATTCTCGGCGCCGGAATCACGTGATCGCTCCCGATCATGTGACCCGCCCCACTTCCGGTCTTTGGAACGCAAACCGGAAGCAGCGTCAATTCAGACGCTCTTCCTGGATCGCGGCCATGTGACCGGGAGGGGGCGAGTCCGGGAGGTCACACATGACTCCGCCGCTCGCAGGGAGGAGGAGAGAGGGCACAGACTCCTTCATGACACAGTGTATTTGCTAAATTAATAAAATCAGAGGGCAAAGTATTAATATATAAAGTGAATAAGGACTAGATAATTATAAGATAAGCTTAAGAGCACATCTCAATCAAAAATACTAAAATTCTCACACAATCCATATAAAGTGCTTACAATAGTGCAATACATATACAGTCATAAGTTAGGATTGTATACACAGATCAAAAATGTGCAAATAGCAATCATTATATATATCTCAATTAATCACAATTCCAAAAATACATGATGAAGTGAATAAAGTGCAAAAATACATAGTCCCATATGCAGGAGTCCGGAATGTTTCTGTCTCGTTGTTCCAACCAGTTCACTATCAAAGTGTTCATATGATGATACTTCAAAACTGATTAATAAATATCTACAATGTAATAACAAAAGAAAAGGGGTTAAAATCACCATTAAGAACAATTAAAACCACAGTCAGTACCCACAATACTGATGCATATTATAGGAATCTCATCTGTACAGATCACAAGAAAGCACCGAAACCAAAGTGTTCATTGAGACCAAAGGGAGCCACAGAATTGAGTCTGTAGATCCACTTGCTCTCAACCTGTCCCAGGGCTTTGCTCAAATTTCCACCTCTTTGGCCAAGTGATATCCTATCAATGCCCATAATCTTCAAAAGACTCGAATTGCTCCGATGTTCATAATAAAAATGTCTCGGTATTGTCTTGAGACTAGAGGGATTTTCTGCTCCTGCACCTTTTTCTATGTCGAGAACGTGTTCCCTTGCACGAACACGCAACTCGCGGGTGGTCATACCTATATAAATTTTATTGCAGGGACATTTGGCCAGATAAATAACCCCCTTTGTGGAACAAGTAATGTGCTGTCTGATCTCATACGTCCTGGAATTGTCAGAGTTACAAAATGTCTTGCTTTTTAGCATGTTTGCACATGCCTTGCAGCCCATACACGGAAAAAAGCCCTTGATGTCCAACCAATTGCCATCATTTGTTGACGTTCTCACGAAGTGGCTACGAACTAAAGTATCCCTGAGGTTGGGTGATCTCCTTGCTGTCACCAGAGGTCTGGGGGAGACACATTGTTTTAAGATTGAATCATTAAGTAGGATACTCCAGTGTTTTTTAATAATGTCCAGAAAACCCTTCCATTGTTTGTGATAGGTGGTTATCAATCTGGGAAAACCAGACTGATCCTCACTGTTCTTATTCCTCATATCACATAGAAGTTCCGTCCGATTGCATTTTTTTGCCTTTGAGTATCCATGTTTTATAGCTCTCTTACTGTATCCCCTTTCCTCAAATCTCTGTTTGAGATCCTTTGCCTGGACCTCAAAGATGTCATCATTCGAACAAATGCGTCTGGCCCTCATATATTGACCGACCGGAATTCCTTTAATTGTTGATGGTAAATGCGACGATTTCGCATGTAGAAGGGAGTTTGTGGAAGTTGCTTTCCGAAAAATGTCGGTAGTCAAACTTCCATCCTCTAGTATCGATCAATATATCCAAAAACTCCATTTTTCTGCCACTTTTATAAGTGAGTTTGATGTTCAAATTGTTGCAATTTAGTCGGGTAATCAGGTCTTTAAGTTCTTCAACACTTCCCTCCCACACAAAGAAAACGTCATCGATGAATCTCATCCATCCCTGAATTTTATCTGAGGCCGCTATGGGGTTATTGATAAAGATCTCCCTCTCCCATGCCCCCAAAAATAAGTTGGCATAAGAAGGGGCACAGGAAGCCCCCATAGCGGTCCCCTGTTGTTGACGGTAGATGTGACCATCGAAGACAAAACAGCGCCGGAGTCATGTGTGACCTCCCGGACTCGCCCCCTCCCGGTCACATGGCCGCGATCCAGGAAGAGCGTCTGAATTGACGCTGCTTCCGGTTTGCGTTCCAAAGACCGGAAGTGGGGCGGGTCACATGATCGGGAGCGATCACGTGATTCCGGCGCCGAGAATGGCGGCAGTGGAGACAGTGCACAGCCTTTCTGGATTGATAATCACTGCCACTCACTTTATAAACCCCCGGGTTGTCTCCCCACTTTGTACACCACCCCCTGAGGAAGTCTGAGGACGAAACGCGTAGGGGTCCAGGGGTGGCCTGAGTGTGACTGGGGTAACATCTACGGAGGTATGTAATGATGGAATATCATTGATATTGAGCATGGTGTTTTCAGCCTTTTAAATTAATCTGCATACTGTGCTTCTGACCTGGTGATAATGATATTGTACTGGTGAAAGCTGTTTTGTGTGCTTTTGGTTATGACATAGCAGTGGTGGATTGGCTTGGTGCCTGACACTCACCGCTGTATATCCTATTTAGGCCCATAAAGCAATATAAACTGGGTACTTGACACCATAAAACAGAGGCATAGATGCACAAATTTCTTTGATAGATTAGTGCTGATCCATTGTATGTATGTGTGCCAAATTGGTCCTTTTTTGGATGATAAAAATGGGTCAATATTGAGACACTGGATCTCCTTGTTGTAGTTAAATGCCTGGAATAGATCTGGTTCCAGTGTGAAAGGCCCAGTTCCGGACATATTACAACTATTTGATGGGGCTCTATTACTGATCTTAATAGTTCGATAGCCCATTAGGACATTTGATTAAATTGGCCCATCGTTACACATCTTAATGATAATCTCCAATACTTGCATAACCACCGCACAGTCACGTGGCCTACCCCTTATCTGTACCGCCAGAGACTGCTTCTAAGTATATATGATTTTGCTCTTGTAATATTATCCAGAAGCTCACTTTTTGCTGATAAATATGTCTTCCCCATTTTTTTCATTTATGGAATTGTATATGGAATAAAACTTGTTGTCAGGTATTCCTAAAATAAAAATTTGTGAACTATTTACATCCACCTTTGTGTCTTTCGGGACTTTTTGATTATATGTTGGACAAATAGGACAGAGACTGAGAGAAAGGATGAGATCGCATAGTCACACAATTTCAGACAAAAACATTTTTTTACCTTGATTGCCAAACATTTCTCTGCTTTAGGACACAACATAGGTAATATGAACATTGTCAAACTAAAAGGCAACTTTAAATCACAAAAATATCTAAGGGTCTGGGAATACAAATTCTTTCCAGTCTTTGATTCTGTCCACACAGAATTACATTTGTCAGGAGGATTTATGACTCACCACAAAATCTGAACATTCTACTCCAGAGACAGTGACGGCACCAGGCTTCTGATCCTACATGGATTTTGGGACCATAAATCTTTCACACCACGAATCTAAGCTAATTAAGGATTCTCTCTAAGCTTAGTGTTTATTTAAATGTCCACTTATTATACCATGTCTGTGCTCTGCTTCTGAATATATTTGTGTTTCTTCAACTTTTTTTTTGGTATACCAAGCCATTAAATAGTATCACAACTACAATATTATTTTATTTTTTTACCACTGAGAGCAATCAGTTTACTGTCCTTGCATGCAGACCTTTTATTTTCTTTTGCCATGTTTGAGTAAACTGCACTAAAATAGTTCAATGATACACATTTAAATCATACATAACAATTCCTTTCTGTATATAACAAGTCTTTTAAAGCCAATTTGTTGGCCTAAAAATATGCTGCACTATGTGAAGGTATGACCAATCAACTAATGTCCATTACATTTAGTGCTCGCCAAAATTCATGAATATCAAAAACACCTAAAGCTCACAAAACTCTACACTGTAGGCAAAATTATTAGGCAAGTTGTATTTTAGAGGATTATTTTTATTATTGATCAACAACTATGTTCTCAATCAACATAAAAGACTCATAAATATCAAAGCTTAATATTTTTGGAAGTTGGAGTGGGGTTTTTTAGATCTGGCTATCTTAGGAGGATATCTGTTTGTGCAGGTAACTATTACTGTACAGAATTATTAGGCAACTTAATAAAAACCAAATATATTCCCATCTCACTTGTTTATTTTCACCAGGTAAACTAATATAACTACACAACATTTAGGAAAAAACATTTCTGACATGCAAAAACAAAACACAAAAAAAATTAGTGACCAACATAGCCACCTTTCTTTATGATGACACTCAACAGCCTTCCATCCATTGATTCTGTCAGTTGCTTGATCTGTTTACGATCAACATTGCGTGCAGCAGCCACCACAACCTCCCAGACACTGTTCCGAGAGGTGTACGGTTTTCCCTCCCTGTAGATCTCACATTATAGGAGGGACCACAGGTTCTCTATGGGGTTCAGATCAGGTGAACAAGGGAGCCATGTCATTATTTTTTCATTTAGTCCTTTACTGGGCAGCCAAACTGTGGAGTAGTTGGATGCATGTGATGGAGCATTGTCCTGCATGAAAATCATGTTTTTCCTGAACGATACCGACTTCTTCCAGTACCACTGCTTGAAGAAGTTGTCTCCCAGAAATTGGCAGTAGGTTCCGGGAGTTGAGCTTCACTCCATCCTCAACCCGAAAAGGTCCCACAAGTTCATCTTTGATGATACCAGCCCATAACAGTACCCCACCTCCACCTTGCTGGCGTTTTAGTCAGAGTGGAGCTCTCTGCCCTTTACTGATCCAGCCTCTGGCCTATCAGGAGTCACTCTCTTTTCATCAGTCCATAAAACCTTTGAAAAATCAGTCTTAAGGTATTTCTTGGCCCAGTCTTGACGTTTAATCTTATGTTTCTTGTTCAAAGGTGGTCGTTTTTCAGCCTTCCTTCCCTTGGTCATGTCCCTGAGTATAGCACACCTTGTGCTTTTTGATACTCCAGTAACGTTGCAGCTCTGAAATATGGCAAAACTGGTGGCAAATGGCATCTTGGCAGCTTCATGCTTAATTTTCCTCAAGTCATGGACAGTTATTTTGCGCCTTTTTTGCCCAACACGGTTCTTGCGTCCCTGTTGGCTATTTGCCATTAAACGTTGATGGATCAGTGATCACGCTTCAAACGTTTGGCAATTTCAAGACTGCTGCATCCCTCTGTAAGACATCTCAAAATTTTGGACTTTTCAGAGCATGTCAATTCTCTCTTCTGACCCATTTTGCCTAAGGAAAGGCATTTGCCTAATAATTAAGCACACCTTATATAGGGTGTTGATGTCATTACACCACATCCCTCCTCATTACAGAGATGCACATCACCTGATTTACTTAATTGGCAGTTGGCTTTCAAGCCCATACAGCTTGGAGTAGGACAACCTGTATAAAAAGTATCATGTGATCAAAATACTCATTTGCCTAATAATTCTGCACACAGTGTAATGTTTCAAGTTATCTTCATCAGGGGAGCGATGAAGATAACATGAAATGTGCATCGGAAATGGGCCAGACACATGTGGTATACAGACTTCCTACTGGCAGGATCAATACATAGGTATAATGTTTTCCACACATACTTATGGTACATATACAGTTAGGGCCAGAAATATTTGGACAGTGACACAATTTTCGCGAGTTGGGCTCTGCATGCCACCACGTTGGATTTGAAATGAAACCTCTACAACAGAATTCAAGTGCAGATTGTAACGTTTAATTTGAAGGGTTGAACAAAAATATCTGATAGAAAATGTAGGAATTGTACACATTTCTTTACAAACACTCCACATTTTAGGAGGTCAAAAGTAATTGGACAAATAAACATAACCCAAACAACATATTTTTATTTTCAATATTTTGTTGCAAATCCTTTGGAGGCAATCACTGCCTTAAGTCTGGAACCCATGGACATCACCAAACGCTGGGTTTCCTCCTTCTTAATGCTTTGCCAGGCCTTTACAGCCGCAGCCTTCAGGTCTTGCTTGTTTGTGGGTCTTTCCGTCTTAAGTCTGGATTTGAGCAAGTGAAATGCATGCTCAATTGGGTTAAGATCTGGTGATTGACTTGGCCATTGCAGAATGTTCCACTTTTTTGCACTCATGAACTCCTGCTTAGCTTTGGCTGTATGCTTGGGGTCATTGTCCATCTGTACTATGAAGCGCCGTCCAATCAACTTTGCAGCATTTGGCTGAATCTGGGCTGAAAGTATATCCCGGTACACTTCAGAATTCATCCTGCTACTCTTGTCTGCTGTTATGTCATCAATAAACACAAGTGACCCAGTGCCATTGAAAGCCATGCATGCCCATGCCATCACGTTGCCTCCACCATGTTTTACAGAGGATGTGTTGTGCCTTGGATCATGTGCCGTTCCCTTTCTTCTCCAAACTTTTTTCTTCCCATCATTCTGGTACAGGGTGATCTTTGTCTCATCTGTCTATAGAATACTTTTCCAGAACTGAGCTTGAGGTGTTTTTCAGCAAATTTAACTCTGGCCTGTCTATTTTTGGAATTGATGAATGGTTTGCATCTAGATGTGAACCCTTTGTATTTACTGTCATGGAGTCTTCTCTTTACTGTTGACTTAGAGACAGATACACCTACTTCACTGAGAGTGTTCTGGACTTCAGTTGATGTTGTGAACGGGTTCTTCTTCACCAAATAAAGTATGCGGCGATCATCCACCACTGTTGTCATCCGTGGACGCCCAGGCCTTTTAGAGTTCCCAAGCTCACCAGTCAATTCCTTTTTTCTCAGACTGTACCCAACTGTTGATTTTGCTACTCCAAGCATGTCTGCTATCTCTCTGATGGATTTTCTCTTTTTTTTCAGCCTCAGGATGTTCTGCTTCACCTCAATTGAGAGTTCCTTTGACCGCATGTTGTCTGGTCACAGCAACAGCTTCCAAATGCAAAACCACACACCTGGAATCCACCCCTGACCTTTTAACTACTTCATTGATTACAGGTTAACAAGGGAGACTCCTTCAGAGTTAATTGCAGCCCTTAGAGTCCATTGTCCAATTACTTTTGGTCCCTTGAAAAAGAGGAGGCTATGCATTACAGAGCTATAATTCCTAAACCCTTTCTCCGATTTGGATGTGGAAACTCTCATATTGCAGCTGGGAGTGTGCACTTTCAGCCCATATTATATATATAATTGTATTTCTGAACATATTTTTGTAAACAGCTAAAATAACAAAACTTGTGTCACTGTCCAAATATTTCTGGCCCTAACTGTAGTACTGAACACATCTTTGATTTACTAAATATAAATTTATAGGACTTCTGTCTATAGGCAGTTACTCAATCTAAGGCCTGATTCACACATCAGTATTTTTGATCATAATTTCATCAGTATTATTATGCCAAAACCAGGAGTGTCTCCAAAATACAGAACAGGAGTCAACATTTTAATTATAAGTTTTCTCTCCTGGCCTTGGCATACAAACACTGATTAAACACTCATGTGAATTACTGACATGTGAATGAGACCTAATATAAATATCATTGTTGTTCTGTTATAGCAGGCTCCATATTTTCTAACTTTAATAAATACCTACTGTGTACCCCACAAGGATTTTATAGTTGATTGTGTGTTGAAATTATAATGCTAATTAATTATATGCAGTGTTCCTTCTCCTGATATATCCTTCAAGGGAACCAACCAGCAAGATTTAGGGCTATAAAATGAAGTCAGTGCCTTACAGGCTCTGGGATACTGAGTGCAATCATACCTTTACTGCAATGATTACATGTATGATTGCAGAGAAATGTGTTATCAAACATCGGAAAATCTGTGCAGCACATTTACATAAGAGCAGCAGAACGTCACTATGAAGGGCTGGGTTTATTTCATCACTCCCCTTTTTGCTCTAAGACAAACCCTTCCCCTCCCTCTCTCCTTCCCCCCATATTCCTGCTTGTGATAGTCACAAGCAGGAGAAGCCCCCACCCTCCAGTCTCTGTGCGTCCTGATCTGTGTCCTCTCACAGATCTGGACAGATCCCCACTATTGTCATCACAGATGACAATAGTGGGGATCTGTCAGTGGAACATGCTGGGAGTTGTGTCACTGGCTCAGGATCTGCAGATCCAGAGACACTACAACCCCCAGCATCCTCCATCACTGTCTGCAGATCCAGAGACGCTACAACTCCCAGCATGCTCCATCACACAGTCAGCAGAATGAGAGACACTACAACAAATAGCCGTCCCATCACACAATCAACAGATACAGAGCCAGTAACACTACAACTCCCAGCATACTCCACCACACAATCGGCAGATACTGAGCCAGTGACACCACAACTCCCAGTATGCTCCATCACACAATCTGCAGATCCAGAGACACTACAACCCCCAGCATGCTACATCACACAATCTGCAGATCCGGAGACACCAACTCCCAGCATGC
Source organism: Allobates femoralis (assembly GCA_033576535.1). Classification (NCBI taxonomy): domain Eukaryota; kingdom Metazoa; phylum Chordata; class Amphibia; order Anura; family Aromobatidae; genus Allobates; species Allobates femoralis. Next base: position 28,213 of record JARQOC010000241.1, read on the forward strand.
TCCTTCACACAATCTGCAGATCCAGAGACACCACAACTCTCAGTATGCGCCTTCACAAAATCTGCAGATCCAGAGACACTACAACCCCCAGCATGCTACATCACACAATCTGCAGATCCGGAGACACTACAACTCCCAGTATGCTCCATCACACTTATCTGCAGATCCAGAGACATTACAACCCCCTGCATGCTCCATCACACAATCTGCAGATCCAGAGACACTACAACTCCCAGTATGCTCCTTCACACAATCTGCAGATCCAGTGACACCACAACTCCCAGTATGCGCCATCACACTTATCTGCAGAACCAGATACATTACAACCCCCCAGCAGGAGAAAGAGGAGGGTGAAGTGATGAGTTGGGGCACACAGGACCTGCCTCGTAGAGTGGCAGGGAGGTAGAGAGAGGGGGGGTTTGGCTTAGAGCAAACAGGGGAGTAATAAAAAGAAATCAAGCCACTCTTATGGTACCATCACATGCCACGATATTGTGTAGGATAATGCATAGAAGTCACGTGTTTGGAGGCGTGGCTGTGACATCAGAACGATGTCGTAAGTGCGTCGTAGCGTGTGACACTGCGATATCGGTGTGAGATATCATACATCGCAGATTTGAAAACATGTTCTCAAATTAGGCGATCTGCAATAATGCCATCTGCTGCATCGTGCGGTGTGACACCGCGATAACGATGTGTTCCACGATTTCTCCCATTCAGCGCTGTGAAAGCAAGGAATCTTAACGACCGCTATTCACGATCTTACCCCGAAATCGCCACAATGTTGTAGACGATATCTCAACGTGACACATCTACACTTCGATCACGATCCAAATCTCCATGCAAGCGCACTCCCGTGACTTCTATGCGATATCCTACGCGATATCGCGACGTGTGATGGTACCATCGCACTAATGTGCTGCACACATTTCCCAGTGTTTAATAACACTTTTCTCTGCAATCATTCATGTAGTCATTGAAGTAAAGGTATGATTGCACTCAGTATCCCAGAGCCTGTAAGGCCCTGGCTTCACTTTATAGACCTAAATCCTGCTGGTTGGTTCCCTTAAATGTAACTTTTCTATATATATTTTAATGGTAAAAATAATAAAAATATTTTTGTTTTAAACATTATATATGTACATGTAACATCACTGGCTCACCTTTAGCACTGAGATGAGTGAGCTTTAGCTTTTTTATATTCACTATGTGAAGGTGTCATATTGCAGCTATAGGGACATATGCTTAGTAGCCAAAACAACACATAAAATGTGGTAGGAATGAAAATAAACACTGGACTGGGGAAATTCAAACACTTTACTACAGGAAACTCTTCAAAATTTCACATTTTTTCAACATGCTAAAAAAAAATTGCAACTTTTGAATTTTTTTTTAACCCCTTATGGCCACTTTACACGTGGCTACATTTCTAGCTTATCCACAGGTAACTTACTGGCTGCAGTGAAATCATGGAGACATTATTCCATTTGTACACAGCAACAAGATAGAACCATGTCTCCATGATTTCACTGCAGCCAGTAAGTTACCTGTGGATAAGCTAGAAATGTAGCCGCGTGTAAAGTGGCCATTAAGGATAATGTTGTGTGTGGTTTACATGCTTTTTTTATCTGCAGATTTTTATCATCTCATTTAACCCTGTTGTTCTGTTCAGGTCTACTATACACTGTGGGGCAGCGCCTGGATTGCAAGTCAGGAAACACGTAGAGCCCGGTAGTGGTTCAAACAGGACCCGGTGTTTATTGCTGGTAAACACAGCGATGGCACAGTCAGCCGGAATCCGGGTCACAGCCGGGTACACAAGACACAGTTCATATAACGTACCCCGGGTCCTTCAGGCCAAAGGCCTCCGTTATAGGTCACGCCGAGCTCCCAGCCCTCCTGGGCTAGGCCGTGTTAGTCTAGCACACGGTCCTCTGGAACTCTAGACCTCTCCTGTGTATATCTCTGCTGCTCCTGCAGCTAAAGCACAATTCTGTGTACAGGGAACCCCGCCCTGCCTCCTGACCAGGCTTTTAACTCCGTGTCTACTTCCGGGACCTTGCAAGACCCGGAGCGGAGGGAGCGGACCGTCCCTTTCTCTCACACCCTATACCGGGCTCAATACGTGACAGTGCGCATTCTGGGGGAGACATAGCGCCCCTCGCATATGATCCCCCGCACTGTCTCACACACACCCCCCCTCAGTTCAAACTTGTGGGGTTGAACCCCAGCCATCAAACAGGGTGCCCGGGACAGGGCATCCGCATTACCCTGCAACTTGCCAGCCCGATGCTCCACCGTAAAACGGAAGTTTTGGAGGGACAGGAACCACCGGGTGACCCGAGCGTTCCGTTCCTTGGCATTTCGCATCCAGACCAAAGGAGCGTGATCCGTAACCAACCGGAACTGTCGCCCGAGCAAATAATAACGTAGGGACTCCAAGGCCCATTTAACGGCCAAGCACTCCTTCTCCACTACGCTATAATTCTTTTCCGCCGGGGACAATTTCCGGCTCAAGTAAGTGACCGGATGCTCGATTCCGTCCACTTCTTGCGACAGCACAGCCCCCAGCCCCACCTCCGAGGCGTCTGTTTGTACAACGAAGGCCTTTGTGAAGTCAGGACTGATGAGGACGGGCTGTCCGCACAAGGCCGACTTCATGGATTGAAAGGCCGCCTCTGCTTGGGGATTCCAACGCACCAAAGCAGACTTCTTCCCTTTTAACAGGTCGGACAGGGCCGCCGTTCGCCCAGCAAAATTGGGTATGAAGCGTCGGTAGTACCCAACAATGCCGAGGAACGCCCTCACCTGTTTGGTAGACACCGGTCGGGGCCAATTTTGAATGGCCTCGATTTTGTTTATTTGGGGTTTGATAACCCCTCGCCCAATCACATACCCCAGGTACCGGGCCTCCTCGAGCCCCATGGCACATTTTTTCGGATTCGCCGTCAGGCCTGCGGCCCTGAGCGAATCCACCACGGCCTGAACCTGGGATAAGTGGGTGTGCCAATCCGGACTAAAGATGATGATGTCATCTAGGTAGGCGGACGCGTACTTCCGATGAGGTTCTAACACTATGTCCATGAGCCGCTGAAATGTGGCCGGGGCTCCATGCAACCCAAAAGGCAACACGACGTAGTGATAGAGACCTTCCGGAGTAACAAAGGCGGTTTTTTCCCTGGCCGACTCTGTTAGCGGCACCTGCCAGTATCCTTTTGTCAGATCGAGCGTTGTGAAGTACTGGGCTTGCCCCAGTCTTTCAATCAACTCGTCCACCCGGGGCATGGGATATAAATCAAACTTAGACACTTCGTTCAGCTTCCGGAAATCGTTGCAGAACCGCAACGATCCGTCCGGCTTTGGAATGAGCACAATGGGACTAGCCCACTCACTCCGGGATTCTTCTATCACGCCTAACTTAAGCATGTGTTTAACTTCGGCCGTGATGGCTTGCCGTCTGGCCTCGGGTACCCGGTACGGTTTCACTCGCACTTTAACCCGGGGCTCAGTGACAATGTCATGTTGAATGACCGAAGTGCGCCCGGGCAGGTCAGAGAACACATCGGGATTCTGCTGTACCAACTTTCGAGCCTCCCGTCGTTGGGCCTTAGTGAGGGTGTCACTTATTTTTACCCCTTCGGTATCCCTGGTGGCCGAAGGGGAAGGGTCACCGGGTGCATCGGACGCTTCCATAAGCAGGCACTCTCGGTCTTTCCATGCTTTAAGCAAATTTACGTGGTATAGCTGCACGGGTTTCCTTTTCCCGGGCTGGTATACCTTGTAATTGACCTCCCCTACTTTTTCCCGGATTTCATAGGGCCCTTGCCATTTGGCCAATAATTTGCTTTCCGTTGTGGGCACTAAGACCAATACCCGGTCCCCCACCTCAAAGGTCCTAACGGTGGCCCGTGTATTATACCTGCGGCTTTGCGCTCCTTGGGCATCCATTAGGTGCTCTTTTACAATAGGCCGGACCGCCGTGATCCGGTCCTGCATTTTCGCCACGTGGTCAATCACACTCCTATAGGGTGTGGGTTCCTGTTCCCACGTCTCTTTGGCAACATCCAAGAGCCCTCTAGGATGTCGGCCGTACAACAGCTCAAAGGGGGAAAACCCCGTAGACGACTGCGGTACCTCCCGAATGGCGAACATTAGATAGGGCAATAACATGTCCCAATCCTTTCCGTCCTTTGCTACCACTTTTTTTAGCATGGACTTCAGGGTTTTATTAAACCGCTCCACTAATCCGTCGGTCTGGGGATGATACACCGAGGTGCGTAACTGCTTTATGTTGAGCAGTTTACACAGTTCCCGGGTCACTTTGGACATAAAAGGAGTCCCCTGATCTGTGAGGATTTCCTTAGGTAGTCCTAGGCGACAGAACATAGCAAACAGCTCCCGGGCAATCATCTTCGCCGAGGTGCGGCGTAACGGAATCGCCTCCGGGTACCGGGTGGCGTAGTCGACAACCACGAGTATATGTTGGTGGCCTCGGGCTGACTTCACTATAGGCCCCACCAAATCCATTGCGATCCGTTCAAAAGGTTCCTCTATAACGGGTAGAGGTACCAATGGACTACGGAAAGTGGCAATGGGTGTGGTCAGCTGACATTCCGGGCAGGAGTCGCAGTACCTCTGGACGTCCGCATACACGCCCGGCCAGAAGAACCTCCGCAAGATGCGTTCTTGCGTTTTTTTAGCCCCAAGGTGGCCCCCTAGCAGGTGGGAGTGGGCCATCTCTAGGACTGCCCGGCGGTGTGGCTGCGGCACTACCAGTTGGTCCACGACCTCATCCCTGACTTTGTCCACCCTATAAAGTAACTCCCGGTTAATCACCATGCGTGGAAATACATTCTCAGCCCCTGGCTGCTGAGCTACCCCGTTTACTTCTGTTACCCTTTCTCGGGCCCTGGTCAGTGTGGGGTCCTGTAGCTGGGCTGTCCCAAACGCTCCCCGGGATACTTCCAACTCTGGAAGCGGTGGGGTCTCCTCGACCTCTCCTGCCAATACGTCTACCGGAAACCTATCGGGGTGACACTCTAGCCCTATGTTGGCGACCCCTACGGCAGGTGTCCCGGTCTCAGGGTCGTCGGGTTCAGCACCCTGATTCCCGGGCATCAGGGAGGGGTTACTCCTCCTTCCCCATAAGGACCAAAACAATGGTAAGTCTCTTCCCAGCACAGTCCCGTAGGGTAGAGAGTTTACCACTCCAACCACGTGGGTCACCTCTCCACATGAAGTGGATAGAGTCACCTCCGTGGTTGGATACTCGCGTAGGTCCCCGTGTATACACCGGACCCCGATCAATTCCCCAGTGAGTTGCAACCCGGGGATTAAGGACGCCCGAACCAGCGTCACCAAACTGCCAGAGTCCAAGAGAGCTTCCGCTCTGTGTCCATTAATGAGCACTGGGCACAGATGTGGTTCCGTTAGGGGATCCACCACGTCTGCAGTGAACACGGGGCTGGCATACATCGAGATCCGGCGTGTGAACCCGCAGTCCATGGGTTCCGCCGTTAGTGGGCAATAGGCAGCCACATGTCCTGGTCCTTTGCACCGCCAGCACCACGTGGTAGGGACAGTGCTGGGCCGGAACCTCCTTCTTGGGGAGCCCGGTCTCCTGTCGGCCCCGTCCTGGGGTGTCCTCTCAGCGGGTACGTTTTTAGGAGAGTCCCCTGGGAATGGACGTACCCCTTTAGCCGGCTCCGGAGGCCGGCGTAACTGCCGCAGTGGGGCAGAGTCCCGTATGAACTCCTGGGTGGCTGTATATCGCTCTAGCAAGCTAACCACCTGGTCCAAGGTACCCGGGTCCCCTTGCCCCACCCAACGCTGTATCGCAACCGGCAAAGTCCGTACCAGCCGGTCGACCACCACCCTTTCCACCATCTGGCCCGGAGTCAAGCTCTCAGGCTGGAGCCACCGTTTCACCAACTGCAACAAGTCATACGCCTGGGAGCGAGCCGGCTTGGACTCCACGTAGGACCAGGAATGCACCCGTTGGGCTCGGACATAAGTATTGACCCCCAGTCTAGCAAGGATCTCACCTTTGAGTCTGGCGTAGTCCTGTGCTTCCTCCCAACTGAGGTCCGTGTAGGCCTTTTGGGCATCGCCCATCAGGAATGGCGCCACCACTTCAGCCCACTGAGCGGAAGGGAGGCCTTCTCGTTCTGCGGTGCGCTCGTAGACGGTGAGGAAGGCTTCTACGTCGTCCTCTGGACTCAGCTTCCGCAGGGCCGATCGGACCCGGTCCCGGGCCTCACGCCGCTCCGGGGGAGGCACTGTTGGCGGGTCTCGTAAGGCCGCAATTTGCTGCAGGAGCAGTTCATTCATTTTCTGCTGTTGTAGAAACTGCTCCTGTTGTAGCAACTGCTGCTGCTCCTGCTGTCGCTGGTGCTGCTCCTGCTGTCGGAGCTGCTGCTCCTGCTGTCGCTGGTGCTGCTCCTGCTGTCGCTGCTGCTGCTCCTGCTGTTGTCGTAACTGCTCCTGTTGTAGCAACTGCTGCTGCTCCTGCTGTCGCTGGTGCTGCTCCTGCTGTCGGAGCTGCTGCTCCTCATGTCGCTGCTGCTGTTCCTGCTGCCGCTGCTGGGTAAGTACCAGCTGCCTTAGGATTTCCTCCATATCAGCGGCAGGCCTGAACTGTAGCGTGGCCGGCTTAAGTAGGGACATGCAGGGCCGGGCACCCCGCAAGACGGGCGGCTATTCTGACGGCTGCTCCTCTCACTTTAGGCGCCGCTCATTGGCCTCATGAAACAGTCACTTTCACCGGGCCGGCCAGCTGCCCGCATTCTCCACCATATGTGGGGCAGCGCCTGGATTGCAAGTCAGGAAACACGTAGAGCCCGGTAGTGGTTCAAACAGGACCCGGTGTTTATTGCTGGTAAACACAGCGATGGCACAGTCAGCCGGAATCCGGGTCACAGCCGGGTACACAAGACACAGTTCATATAACGTACCCCGGGTCCTTCAGGCCAAAGGCCTCCGTTATAGGTCACGCCGAGCTCCCAGCCCTCCTGGGCTAGGCCGTGTTAGTCTAGCACACGGTCCTCTGGAACTCTAGACCTCTCCTGTGTATATCTCTGCTGCTCCTGCAGCTAAAGCACAATTCTGTGTACAGGGAACCCCGCCCTGCCTCCTGACCAGGCTTTTAACTCCGTGTCTACTTCCGGGACCTTGCAAGACCCGGAGCGGAGGGAGCGGACCGTCCCTTTCTCTCACACCCTATACCGGGCTCAATACGTGACAGTGCGCATTCTGGGGGAGACATAGCGCCCCTCGCATATGATCCCCCGCACTGTCTCACAACACTTATTATGTTTCTGTCATTTTTTACCAGACCTATTAAAGTCTTGATTTTTAGCCAATGTAAGTGTTTTATTTGAATACCTGTTGCATTATTATACTGTATGTGAATATGGTTGTTCATAAACAAATAAAAAATGAAATAAAAAACTTAAAATTCATTCATTTTTAACAGAACAGCAGGGTTAAGTCATTGGGGAAAATGCATATTCACTTAATGAGAAACTGACATGTTGCAGATTTCAAAAACGCACCGCAGATCAGTTCACACTGCATAAAAAAACAGTGGGCAAGAGATGTCTATAAATCCCATCCACTTTGCTGCAACTATAATACACTGCATTTTTTGCGCACCAAACGTAGGCAGCATCAACAGTACACCAAAAATTCATTGTGGGAACTTATCCTAAGGCTTCTTTTACACAAAGAGGTGCTGGATAATTGGACGTGTTGAGGCTTAGGGTCCTGTCACACTTGGCGACGTTCCAGTAATCCTGACAACAATACGACCTGGTAAGGATCGCTGGAACGTCGCTGGTGAGATGTCAGATCTACTGAACGACACAGCAACGATACGCTGACCCGTATAACTAACTCGGCAGTCGTTGGGACCCTGTCACACAGCAGCTAGTCTGACTACTCAGACCTACATGGCTGAGTTCTGAGTCGCCAACGAGGTCGTTGCTAAGGCGTCAAGCACACCGATGCATGCTGCCCAGCGGGAACCCGATGATCAAAAAATGGTCCAGGCCATTCCGACATAATCCGCGATGTCACAGTGGGGGCCCGATCACTGCTACGTGTCACAAATAGCAAGATTGCTGGTGAGGTCGCTGTTGTGTCACAAAACCTGTGACGCATCAGCAGTCTCGCTATGTGTGACGAAGGCTTTAGAATTCCAGAGGATGGTGGATTCTTGAAGGATGTGTTGGAGGTGAGAAATATGTGAGTGTGCAAGAGAGAAGGTCTTGGGATGACCGGAGATCACATATGGGAAGATATTGGGAGATTAGTTCAGACATATATTGAGGGGACAGATTATGGACTGCTTTGTAGGTCAATGTTAGTAGTTTGCACTAAATAGAATGGGTAATTGGGATCCAGTGAAGGGATTTACAGTAGAGTAGTGATGAGAGAGGAGGATTAGTTTGGCAGCAGAGTTAAAGAGGTCCTGTCACCCCCCATGGAATTAGAATCTAAGCCCAGCACTGAATGCAGCATGTCTGCTGCATTCAGGCAAGGGGTCCCCCATGGCTCTGTGGGGCTGCTACCCTGATATATAGGCTTATAAAAACTTAGTTATTTTCCATGGAGGCGGGCCCTTGTGCTGCAGGCACCATGTCCACGGGGGCATTTCACACCCCCTGTGCCTCTGTGCCGCCCATGTCCTCGTTCCCTTCATGTCCTCGCGTCCTCGTAGTATTGATGCAAGCGCAGAGTGGGGTTGAGGTGCATGCCCCGCCTCCCGCTATAAAGTCCTCTTATTTCCCAGCCCTGCTCCACAGCACAACACGGAGCAGGGTGGGGAAATGAAAGAACGTCATAGCGGGAGGCGGGGCATGCACCAAGACCTCAACCTCGCTCTACGCTTGCGTCAACACCACAAGGATGCGCAGAGCGAGGAGGACATGAAGGGCACGAGGACATGGGCGTCACAGAGGCGCTGGGGGCGTGAAATGCCCCGTGGACAAGCTGCCTCAAGCACAAGGGCCCGCCTCCATGGAAAATAACTAAGTTTTTATAAGCCTATATATCAGGGTAACTCACACCAATGAAAATATATATTAGAGATCAAAAAATCAACATATATATCAGGGTAGTAGCCCCACAGAGCCATGGGGGACCCCTTGCCTGAATGCAGCAGACATGCTGCATTCAGCGCTGGGCTTAGATTCTAATCCATGGGGGCGGGGTGACAGGTCCTCTTTAAGGATGGACTGGAAAGGTGTGAGAGTGTTAGCAGGGAGGCCACATACGAGGATATTGCAGTAGTTGAGGCAGTAGATGATAAGGGCATGCACTAACATTTTTGTAGATTCAGGGTTGATGACAGTATAGATTCTAGAAATATTCTCGAGTTGGAGGCGGCAGGAGGTGGTTTGAGCTTTGTATGGCTTGTAGGACAGGGTAGAGTCAAGGGTTACTCGAAGACAGCAGACTTTTGGCACAGGGTAAAATGTGATGTGTTTTATTGTGATAGATACAGTAGGTCTGGTAGGGTCTTAAGTGGGATTGAGAGAAAAATGATGAGCCCGGTTTTGTCCACATTGATCTTTAGGAAGCGATAGGAGAAGAAGGATGATATGGCTGATAGACACTATGGAATTCTGGGAAATAGAGAGGTGACATCTGACCCAGAGAGGTAGATCTGTGTATTATCAGCATATAGATAGTACTGGAAGAAATGAAACTTTATGATTTGTCCCAAGCCAAAGGTATAGATGGAAAAGAGTAGGGATCCCAAGACAGAGCCTTGAGGGACACCAATAGAGAGAGGGCAGAATGAGGGTGGAGTATGGGAATGGGAGATAATAAATGAGTGGTTAGAAAAATATGAGGAGACCCAGAAAAAGGCAAGGTCCTTGATGCCAAGGGAAGAGAGGATCTGTAGTAGTAGGGAGTTTTCATGTGTGTCAGAGGAAGGGGACAGATCTAGAAGGAGTATAGAGCATTAGTTTTGGCAGTAAGTAAGTCGTTAGTTATTTTGGTTAGACCAGTTTCAGTAGAGTTGGTGGGGATGGAAGTCAGATTGTTGGATAAGTAATGGGAGGACTGAGCAATGTGGACATGCTGTTCGAGGAGTTTGAAGGCTGTTCGAGGAGTTGGAAGGCAAACGAGTGCAGCGATATGTACCATAATTGGATGTAGCGATTAAGATGAGGGACGGCTTCTCGTTAGGTGTGATTGTTTGTGATTGCATTTTTGAAAGCTCAAATCATGGATATATTACCAGACTTCTCAAATGCATTGTCTAATATTAGGATAGTGTTATTAATGTTCTGAAACATACTCTTGATATGGCATTTCTTTCTGGCTATTGTCAATCATATGTAAAAGAGGTCTAACCACGACTTAAAAAAAAAAGAATAAAATATTTAATTTTCTACATTGTCCTGTGAATTTACCTAATGGTATGTGTTTGGCAGGAGCCATAATTCTATACTGATCCCAATGCCTATGTTTTTGTGTCTAGACCAATGTAAAGGATAAAACTAATGCAATGATAAAAGTTCTTGCCATATCAGCAGTGACAAAATTATTTCACATTGATCAACAGAAAAATTGTTGACTTTGGTAGTTATGAGTACAGATCCGTGCTATCCACCAGTATGCAAGCATTTAAAATATAATTTGTTATACAAAATCAGTAGGTTTCCTCTTGTTTGTGGTCACAAATGCTATATCCCTCGCGCTGTTTTCTGACATCTTATATGGAGCTACTCAGAGATTCAGAAGTTTTAGTCACAATGGAAGACGTAAGGGAAGTCCTTGTAGATTACACAGTTGAGATGTTTTTTTTGGAATAACAGATGAAGAATTATAGTCTCATTATGACAAGATCCTTCTCAAAGAGGCATTATTTATAGTGATGAAAGCTATTGCCATATAACTGGCTGGAGAGATATCCCCTTTTATTTCTCAATAGAAAAAAATAGATATTTATTATCTTTCGACCGTATCATGGGCAAAAAATTACAAAGGTAAGTGGGAAGGGGAGCAATTCACCCTCACTTAGTCCTCAGGTGCAGTCCTTACTGTAGCTCTGTCCAGTTAATCTTCTAGTCTTTAACAAACAGTGAGTTTATTCCATAATCACGATTATAAATATGATTTAATCATCTATTTTGTATATGTTGATAGATGTCGTTCTTGTATTACTTTCTTTATTTGGATCCAGATCCTGATACACTGTAAATTGAATTACAAGTCATGTGAGCAGTAACTGTCATATTGTACTTTTTCAAGTTACTTTATTCGATAAAAAAATTAAATTTATCTACCGTATATACTCGTGTATAAGCCGACCCGTGTATAAGCCGACCCCCCTACTTTTGCCCCCAAAATCTGGGAAAACCTATTGACTCGTGTATAAGCCGAGGGTGGACCCCAGCACAGGTATACAGCCCCCAGCAGTGTGGTATACAGGCCTCCCAGTGGTAGTATACAGCCCCCAGCAGTGTGGTATACAGCAGCCTCCCCAGTGGTATATACAGGCCCCAGCAGTGTTACAGCAGCCTTCCCAGTGGTATATACAGCAGCAGCCCCAGTGGTAGTATACAGCAGCCCCAGAGGTATATACAGCAGCCCCAGTGGTAGTATACAGAAGCCCCAGAGGTATATACAGCAGCCCCAGTAGTAGTATACAGCAGCCCCAGAGGTATATACAGCAGCCCCAGTAGTAGTATACAGCAGCCCCAGAGGTATATACAGCAGCCCCAGTGGTAGTATACAGCAGCCCCCGAGGTATATACAGCAGCAGCCCCAGGGGTATATACAGCAGCAGCCCCAGGGGTATATACAGCAGCAGCCCCAGAGGTATACAGGCCCCCCATCAGTATCCATGGCCCCCCCTTGCTCCGCAAACCTGTAAAGTAAAATCATTATACTTATTACTGTCCTGTCGCCGCCGTCCCCGCCACTGCCGACATCGCGCTCCTCCGTCTTCATGCAGCGTCTTCCGGCTTCCTCCTGTGGCGCAGACAATGACGTCATTGCCTGCGCCAACCAGAGGAAGGCTGAAGAAGACGGATGAAGCCGGAGGAGCGCGATGTCGGCAGCGGCGGGGACGGTGGCGACAGGACAGTCATAAGTATAATGATTTTACTTTACAGGTTTGCGGAGCAAGGGGGAAGGGGGCCCTGGATACTGATTGGGGGGCCTGTATACTGATGGGGGGCGGCGGGCGGGCGGCCTTCAGTTGGTATACTCGCGTATAAGCCGAGGGGGGACTTTTCAGCCCAAATTTTGGGCTGAAAAACTCGGCTTATACGCGAGTATATACGGTATATTAGAACACTGCAAAGTTTCCCTATGTTTTACATTTACACTACATTAAAATCTTTTTGCTGCTCTTTGCCATAAATAGATTTTACCCTGCATTTGGTTTTTATCCCACAGTGGGCATCAAAAGTGACCAATTGCTTAGAATAGGTTTTGTTAGGCTGGTTTCACACTGCAGTTTTTCCCTTATCAAGGTTCATCAGGTTTGTGTGCCAAAACCAGGAGTGAAACTTTCAGAGAAAAACTATAATTGAAAGATTGTGACACCTGTTCTGAGTTTTGGAGGCACTCCTGGTTTTGGCACACAAAACCTATCAGGAAAAAACTGCAGAGTGAAAGCAGCCTTAGGGTGCCTTCACATTTGCGTATGTGAACGCAGCGTAAGCTGCGTTCCCATACGCAGTCAAACGCATGCGCACTGCGTTCCTATGTTTAACATAGGAACGCATTGTGCCTGCGTTCGGGTGCGGATGCGGACGATATCTGCTCCCTCCAGGGTCCCCCGTCCGCACCCGGGACACACCATGTTGCATTTTTTGAGCGCTCGGGGACCTTGGAAAATCAGCAAGCTTCCCCAAGCGCACAAAAAAAGCATTGGCGTCAATGGGTCCGCAGTGTTCTGCGCTTGACAGCGCAGGAGAACGCTGCGGACCCATTGAAATCTCTCCCGGTGGCCGTCGGTGATGTCACAGGAGATCACCGACGGCCACCGGGAGATCAGCTCAGCCTCTGATGATCTCCTCCTCCCCGCCGCCGGTAACCTGCTAGCGGTGTTGGCGGGGAGAAACAGCTGATTTGACAGCTGTTTGAATCTTCCTGCACCGACATCTCCTCTCTGTGTCGGTGCGGGAGATTCAAACAGCTGTCAAATCAGCTGTTTAACCCCGCTGACACGTCCCGGAGCTTACCGACGGCGGGGAGGAGGAGATCTCCAGCGCTGATCTCCGCCTCCGGCCCGCCCCCGGACACCTCCGATTGGCTGGCTGGGCTGCACAGTGATGTGTCCGCAGGCAAACATTCTCCGCTGCGGACACATCAAAATGACATGCTTTTGACTGCATTTGTGTCTGCATGCCATCAGCATGCAGACACAAACGTAAATGTGAAGGTAGCCTTATTTAGATAACAAAAAATCCTTCTGAGTGTTTTTCTTTCCAATCCAAAGTGATGAAACCTGTGACGGAAGCCTAAAGAAAAGAAAAAAAGCTAATTACCTGCCACAAACTGAAATTACTATTAGTGTATGTGCACACATCTTTAGAACACCGATGCATATACATAGTTGTCCCAGGTGTAGCTATATTTTCTAAGCTGCTTCAACGCAGTTGTTCACACGTTCATCTGGTACGCTATAATTTTAAATATAGGGAGCGGACGGCTTTTTAGTAGAAATTGGCCAAAGAATAGACAGGTCACTTCTATTGACTTCTTTAGGATTTCTGAACACTAAAGTGGTTAAAATAAGTGACATCAATTTGTATACAATATAGATTATTGGCACTATAGTTAACAGGCCTAATTCAGCATGTCCACATGGCCTTTAAAGGGAATATAATAGTAGGATCATCCCTCCTAATCCTTCTATATGGGCATGTAGGTCATAAGAAGGTGAATAAAATGACAAACTTGATATCTGCAATCCTATGTCTTATTCCAAAGAAATCCCGCTTTTGTTACAGTCATGGCCAAAAGTGTTGGTACCCTTTAAATTGTTCCTGAAAATGAAGCATTTCTCACAGAAAATTATTACAATTACACATGCTTTGTCATACAAAATAATGAAATAAAAATGTGTATTGGAACAACATGAAAAACAAAGAAAAAAGGCAATTTGGATATCATTTTACACAAAACCCCCAAAATGGGTTGGACAAAATAGCACCTTAAAAATATTGTCGGTTAACAACTTTATTTCAAGCATGCAATGCTCATTCAAACTCACTTGTGGCAAGTAACAGGTGTGGGCAATATGAAAATCACACCTGAAACCAGATAAAAAGGGAAGAGAAGATGACTCAATCTTTGCATTGTGTATGTCTGTGTGTGCCAGTTCATGGAGAACAGAAGAAAATTGTCTGTGGACATGGGAACCAAAATTGTTGAAAAATAGCAACAATCTCAAGGTTACAAGTCCATCTCAACTAGACCACTAGTCCACTGTGCACAACATAATCAAGCAGTTCACATCCCATGGCACTGTAGGTAATCTTCCTGGACATAGAAAAAAGAAAAATTTGATGAAAGGTAGCAAAGCAGGATAGTCCAGATGGTGGATAAGCAGCCCCAATAAAGTTCCAAAGAAATTCAAGCTGTCCTGCATGCTCATGGTACATCTGTGTCAGTGAAAACTACCCGTCGATATTTGAATGACATAAAATGCTATGGCAGACAAATCATGAGGACCCTACTGCTGACAGACATAAAAATCTAGACTGCAGTTTGCCAAAAAGTACACGAGTAAGTCAAAATCCTTCTGGGATAGCATCTTGTGGACAGATGATATCAAGATAGAGCTTTTTGGTACTGCACAATATTCTACTGTTTACCAAAAATGTTGACCTACAAAGAAAAGAACACAGTACCTAGTCAAATATGGTAGAGCTTCTAAGATGTTTTAGGGTTGTTTTGATGTCTCTTGTACTGAATGCATTGACTCTGTGCAAAGCATCATGAAAACTAAAGAGTACCAAACGATTTTAGTTTGCAAAGGGTGCCCAGTGTCAGAAAGCTGGGTTTGTGTCCTAGTTCATGGGTGTTCCAACAGGACAATGACCCCAAACGTATTTCAAAAAGCACCCAGAAGCCTCCCCTTCAGAATATAATTCTTTAAAATCCCCATTTTATGCCAACAGCTTCCTAAAAGACCTATGTATCTCTATGGTAACAGAAAACAAATAATCCTTCTTTTAGCATGATTTCCTTCTACTTCTTGCAAACCTACCCATTGTGAATTAGCAATCTATAGACTTAATATTTTAATTTCATGGATCCCAACGAAATTAAAACATCTGCTAATTTTTTCTTTTTTTTTCAATACTATTACTACTGAAATGCGACACTTTGATTGACAGCCACATTTGCAACGCAGGGGACAGGTTTCTCTTAAAGTCTACGGCTCCATGATGACTTTGGGGAGAATTTATACGTTAATGACAAGATTCCTACAAGTCTCGGTATTATTGTGTAATTGTTGATCATATGAATAGTCGGTAAAATTGTAAATTGGCTACATGACAAGCATAAAAGAAGACTAGTAATAGGCAAATTATATGAATAAAGATTGATAAAGTTTTGTGCGGATCATGTAAATATGTTCTTTCAACAAAAAAAAAGGAAGCTCCAAATGACATATCTGGCATTGTTATAGCTGAAGCAGTATGCAAACATGAACACTGCTTTCAGTGTTTGTTGAACCGAAGGTCACGCTGTACCTTTATTACTAGGTATAGATTCCCTTCCATTGGATAAGGAACCGGTGCAATGAATCCAAGTGTTATAAAATATATACAAGGTTTAAAAAAATGCCAAAGGGTACTTTCACATACAACAAAATTTCAAGAGGCTACATTTTGTACAAAACGTAGGATTGTCTTGTATGGCACTGTACACGCCACTTTTAACTATGGCACATAGTGCAGTTTTATTATGAGAAAATCCTCTAGAAAGAGGCAATTGCCCCTTGTTTGTTGGCACTCTCATAAACTGTCCTGAACAGCCAGTCCTGTTCTCTGCTTCTCATCCCTGATTTGTGTCTGGAGATCAGTACAACTAATGTCAATCTAACTCATTTCGGACATGTCAAGTTTATGTTCCCGACAGAAGTTTGCTGGAAAAGAAGACAGGTGCAACAATAGTGTTTATCTGTATTATTAAACTGTATATGAATGCAGAAACAGGCTCATCTGGGTGGGTTATGAGAAGTCACAACCACTCATGTATGGTATCAATGATATCTACAATCCACAGTATGCAGCAGTCTCCCACGTAATGAAAACCCAAGAATTTGTGTAGAAGGAAAAGGGGTTAATGGACCACGCTCCCATTCAAAAAAAATCCAAAGAAATCCAGTGGTAGTCCTGATGAAGGGGTTTTGACCCAAAAGGCGTAGAAATAAACTACACAAAAAGTTTTAATAATTTTATTGATTCCTTTGGACTCTTTTTGAACGGGGGCGCGGTCCATCAACCCCTTTTCCTTCTGTACAAATTCCTGAAGTTTGTTCCCTGAAGAGACCATACATAATGTTTTAGGGCTTATACAAATAGCTAAAATTACAAATCTGCATGGTAACAATAAAGTGCCCTCAAAATTTAGTCTAAAATTTTAAATGTTAAATGGACAGCCGGGGCAATTTGAAGAAGAAAAAGGGCTTTACGACCCCGCGCTCCCGCATTAATAAAAAAAATCTCAACTCTCGAGATTTTAATTTCTATGCGTTTCAAGGAGAATATCTTCTTCATCAGGAAAAATCACAAGGACAAATCACAGCTGTACATCTTTCATCCTATACAAAGTAAGTTTTATATGTTCTAGTTTACAACAGAAATGATGACCTCAATTAGGGCGGAGGGAGAGTGACATAAAGTCACATGATCCACACCATCACTATCTACCGGCTATCATGTGACTTTGTCACTCTCCCTCCGCCCTAATTGATATCGTCATGTCTGTTGTAAACTAGAACATATAAAACGTACTTTGTATAGCAAGAAAGATGTACCTCTGTGATTTGTCCTTGTGAATTTTTCCTGATGAAGGGGATATTCTCCCTGAAACGCGTAGGGATTAAAATCGCATATTAAATTCTACGAGAGTTGAGACTTTTTCATCAAGGCGGGAGTGCAGTCGTAAAGCCCTTTTATTTTCTCAAATTGTCTCTGCTGTTTAATCTTAAGGGAGACTGCTGCAGATTGTCATCAGGATATCAGTTGATATCACGGGTGAATTGGTTTGGTTGTGACCCTCACAACCTCCTTAAGGTGAGCAATGGTCACACACTTTAATTGTCTTTACATACAGGTATACCCTATGTGCATTTTCTTTCTCTCCAGTTTCACTTAAATGTTAAATGGAGGCACACAAAGATATTTCTTGCAAATACTATCTACTTAAATATGCAAAAAATTGTACTGTATTAGACTAAAGTCAGCCAAACCCAACAATGTTTGTAAGCTCAGGCGACAGTTTAAAGTGTGTAAGGGATTCACAATTCTTCCCTAACAGATTATATTGGAGAAGAAAAGGATATGTCATGTCCAATTTCGGATTGACAATCCTTTTGTTCTTTGTAAAATAAGCCACCACAAAAGGAATCATGCAGCGCCTTTCTTGTAGTGAATGCTTGGCAGAGCGAGCATTCCTGTGCATACATAGTTGGGCAAGAGATCTGCCAGCCAAACAATTAACCAAACCATTATTCAGCTACTGCTATCTA
Source organism: Allobates femoralis (assembly GCA_033576535.1). Classification (NCBI taxonomy): domain Eukaryota; kingdom Metazoa; phylum Chordata; class Amphibia; order Anura; family Aromobatidae; genus Allobates; species Allobates femoralis. The sequence goes on from JARQOC010000241.1 coordinate 45,947, forward strand.
TTACATTGTGAATAGGGCCCGTTAACCCAGTACAGAAAGTAATGAGGAATGAGTTACATAATATTTTTATTTCTTCCAGTTTCTTTGCTTGAAGAATATTCGGACCTTCCTTTCGAACTGCATTGAAAAATTTGGGATGCGCAGAGCAGATCTGTTTGAAGCGTTTGACCTATTTGATGTCAGAGATTTTGGAAAGGTATACACTTTGACTTTTTATTTATAACCTGTAAGTAATAAATTAGCGTGTTATGACTTTTGTTCTCTCTGAATATCAATATTGATCCATATTTCAAAACCATCATAAAAAGGGAGATCTGCACACGTGGAATGCAAAGTTTATAAATTTATAAATATGGAACCTGTCAGGTTGTTTCACAACCCTAAACTGCCAACATCCTTTATTATATTACCTGACAATTTTTCTAAACACGCTACTGTTAGTTTTTTTTTTTTTGATGCACCAGAGTAAATCATTAAATGGCCACTTATGACCTTGGAAGATTGCGTGTTGACAATATGCAGAAAAGTGTCCAACCCTGTTCATCCTTCGATGATTGACATCCCTATGTCTGCCATAGCCACAAATAGCTTGTTTCATATATTCTATATACATAAGTGTTCCTTAGTCATGTGTAGTAGAGAGAGGAGTATGGTGCCCAGCTTCATCACAGTACCCATCACCATGGCCGTATTTAGAGTTCCTGGCAACCTAAGCCTACCTTCACATTTGCGTTCCCCTCCGCAGCGTTCTGCGGAGGGGATCCGCAATGTGACCGCAGCACCGCAAGCCCCTATCTTTATAATGGGAGCGCACGGTGCTGCGCTTTACTGCGCATGACCGTGCGCACCCATTCACTGCCATATGTGATCTGTGTGCAGGCGGATGCCTACGCACAAATCATCCAGTCTCATCCGCACCAGAAATGCAGCATGCCGCGTTCGTGGTGCAGTGTATATATACAGAATAATACAGATACTGAGGATTACACCCAGTATACAGGACAGGAGAAGTGGTACTGTGCAGTGTATATATTCAGAATAATACAGATACTGAGGATTACACCCAGTATACAGGACAGGAAAGGTGGTACTGTGCAGTGTATATATAAAGAATAATACGATACTGAGAATTACACTCAGTATACAGGACAGGAAAATAATACCCAGCATACCCAGGAGGCAGTGCTGTATAATAGGAGGCTGTAGTATATAGATAGCCAAGACTCAGCCAGATCCTGGAGATGGGGAAAGATGAAAGGTGGCTGCAGAAAGTCCAGTGCTGGGCACAGAGAAGAAAGAATCCATGGAGGCACCGGGAAGAAAAGAGAGGGAACTCTGCCCGCAGGAAAACTTTTTGATGCTGCACATTACAGACTGCGGGCCGTATACTCAACACAGACTGCGGGCTGTATACACATTACAGACTGCGGGCTGTATACACATTACAGACTGCGGGCTGTCTACACATTACAGACTGCGGGCTGTCTACAAATTACAGACTGTGGGCTGTATACACATTACAGACTGTGGGCTGTATACACATTACAGACTGTGGGCTGTATACACATTACAGACTGTGGGCTGTATACACATTACAGACTGTGGGCTGTATACACATTACAGACTGTGGGCTGTATACACATTACAGACTGTGGGCAGTATACACATTACAGACTGCACGCTGTATACACACTACAGACTGCAGGCTGGATACACATTACAGACTGCCCGCTGTATACACATTACAGACTGCCCGCTGTATACACATTACAGACTGCCTGCTGTTTACACATTATAGACTGCGGGCTGGATACACATTACAGACTGCCCACTGGATGCACATTTGAGATTACTGGCTGTATGCACAACTGAGGCCCCATTCACATCAGCGTTTTTGCTGATGTTTAAGGCCGATCCGGCAGGTGGCGCTGCATCTGCCAGATCGGCCGCCTAACGGCCGACTTGTGGCCTGGGCCCGGCAAGCCCCATGCATTGTCTATGCGGCAGATCCGGCACTTGCGGCCGCGAAAAAACATGTTGCTTGCAGCTTTTTTTTTGCAGTTGCAAGTGCCGGATCCGGCCGATCCCGCGTAACCGCACTTGCCGCACTAGACCACAAGCCCCATAGACAATGCATGGGGCTTGCCGGATCAGCGCCGGAAGTGCGGCCGTTACACTGCTTGTCCGGCAGATGCGGTAAATCTGATAGATCTGCCGCACATCAGCAAAAACGCTGATGTGAAAGGCCCATTAGAGTGCTGGTGTATATCTTGTATACACAGCACTATACTGTATATACAGGTCCACACTATATACATACAGTATATAGGCACACTAATACAGCATGTAGTGTGGACCAGTATATACTGTATAGTCTTGTGTAGAGACAGACAGACACACTGTCAAACACACAGACAGACAGAAAGTCAGACACACACATCATATCATATATGTGCTACTCACAGGACCTGTGATGATGCCACATGGAGAGGAGGCATCAGGGGTCACATGATCAGCTCAATGAGGGATCAGGAATATGAAGAAGCTCATGGGAGGGCCCAGGATCTGCACCTAACGATCCTGATTGGTCTGAGTGGGGCCCCACCCCCTTCATGTCTGTGGCCCTGCCCCACTCATAGCTGTGGCCCCACCCCCTGAATGCTGCGGCTGCTCAGCAGCAAATGGTTTAAAGCAGGCCTGTGGCCGGAGGAGTGGGCAGCCCCCGCACACCACACCCGGGCAGCCCATAGGGAAAAGTCCCACTCCTCCCTCCTATCAGTCCGGGCCTGCCCTCCATGTTACATGTAGATTCTCCATCCCTTCTCCCCTTCATGTTACATGCAGATTCTCCCTCCCTTACCCCCTCCATGTTACATGTAGATTCTCCTCCCCTTCCCCCTCATTGTTACATGTAAATTCTCCCTCCTTCCCTCCTCCATGTTACATGTAGATTCCCCCCCATCCCCTCTCCATGTTATATGTAATTCTCCCCCTCCCCCTCCATGTTACGTGTAGATTCTCCCCCCATACCCCCTCCATGTTACATGTAGATTCTCCCCCTATCCCCTCGATGTTACATGTAGATTCTCCTCCCACATTCCCCCTCCATATTACATGTAGATTCCCCTCCCCTTCCCCCCTCCATGTAACATGTAATTCTCCCTCCCTTCCCCCTCCATGTTACATGTAGATTCTCCCCCCTCCCCTCTTCGCTTGTTTACATGTAGATTATCCCTTTCCCCTTCCATGTTATATGTAGATTCTTCCTCCCCTTCCCCCTCCATGTTACATGTAGATTCTCCCCCATCCTCCTCCATGTTACATGTAGATTCTCCCCCTATCCCCTCCGATGTTACATGTAGATTCTCCTCCCCATCCCCCTCCATATTACATGTAGATTCTCCTTCCCCATCCCCCCTCCATGTAACATGTAGATTCTCCCTCCCTTCCCCTCCATGTTACATGTAGATTCTCCCTCACTTCCCCCATGTTACATTTAGATTCTCCCCTCTCTTCCCCTCCCTGTTTACATGTAGATTCTCCCTTCTCCTCTCCATGTTACATGTAGATTCTCCCCCTATCCCCCTCGATGTTACATGTAGATTCTCCTCCCACATCCCCCTCCATATTACATGTAGATTCTCCTTCCCCATCCCCCCTCCATGTAACATGTAGATTCTCCCTCCCTTCCCCCTCCATGTTACATGTAGATTCTCCCTCAACATTCCCCCCCCCTGTTACATGTAGATTCTCCCCCGTTCACCCCTCGATGTTACATGTAGATTCTCCTCCCACATCCCCCTCCATATTACATGTAGATTCTCCTTCCCCATCCCCCCTCCATGTAACATGTAGATTTCTCCCCTCCCTTTCCCCCTCCATGTTACATGTAGATTTCCCCACTTCCCCCCATGTTACATGTAGATTTTCTCCCCTCCTCTCTTCCCCCCCTCTGTTACATGTAGATTCTCCCTCCCTTCTCCCTGTACAGTAGTTTCCCCATTCACCCATGTCATTAGATTCTCCTCCTCCCTGTTCAGTACCCCTCTCCATGTTACATGTAGTTCTCCCTCCCCCTCATGTTACATTAGATTCTCATCCTCCATGTTACATGTAGATTCTCCCCCTATCACTCCATGTTACATGTAAATTCTCCCCCTAGCTTCCTCTATGTTACATGTAGATTCTCCCTCCATGTTTCAAGGAGCTTCTCCCCCTCATTTGTCCATTGCCGCCCTTCTCCGTGCCGCCCCAGGTTGGCCTTGCAATATCTTCAGCTTAATAGCACTTACCTGGCTCCACACTCCATGCTGATGGCTTCCGGGACCCGACATCATCTTCTTTCTCCTGCAGCAAAGTCCTGTCAGCAGTGATGACTCATCATCACATTGTTGAGCTCTGAAGCAGGAGAGCACAGTGGCATGTCGAGGCAGGAGGCGGATTAGAGTTTCACTGACCCCAGAAGTGTCAGGGTGCGCAGAGATTCTCTTGTAACCTCGTCTTAAAGGCTCGATTACAAGTGAATGCGGCGCCCCTCGCTCCTCCAAAAACTCTCCGGATTTCATGCAGAGTTTGGAGGAGGGAGAAATACTTTGAGAAAAAAAAAAATTTTCACTCTTCATGCTGGTGCCCGCCCCCTGAAACTTGGTGTCCCAGGCACGTGCCCTTGGGTGCCTAATGAAAAATATGGCCCTGCCCATCACTATACTGTTTTTTTTTTTTTCACATCTCACTGAAAATCTCCACTGTTTATTTGATTATGAATTCATGTTCTATAAGGAGAAATCCACAATTAATATATTAATATAAAAAAAAAGGAATGAGCAGCATGTTCTCATTTTCTTGCATATTTTTCTGCAATGTGCGAATCAGCTTTTGAAAGTCCCAATCATAGGCCAAAGTCAGACGAATGTATGGCATCAGATGCAATATGCTAATGACAATCGGGTCAGGTTCTGCTGCGAGCGTGAGCCGAGTGTCATAGACAATGATATAATCCTATGATTGGATCACAGGTGCGAAGAAGATGGAGAGATTAATCTCCCCATCTCCTCCATTGTCAGTCTTGCAGTATATCGCACTGCACTCGGATGTCATCCAAGGCTTCTTTGAGTGTGAGTGAGTTGAGACTCACTGACCATCACAGCATGCTGCAATTTGTTCCTCTGTCAGATTAGGACTGAGGGAAAACTAGCAGATCTGAGCTGCCACATTAAATGGCATTAGGCAAAGTGCAATGCAAGATTTTCGAGTTATACACCAGTCTGACCCTGGCTTTATACTGTACTGCTGTGAATTTGCGGTGTGAAAGCTACACCAAATCCTGAATGTCTGACCAAAGTTTTAGGAAGTACAAACATATAATATCTGAAGGAATCTACTTATGATGAATACAGCAGCAGGGGGGATGTTAGTCAAGACTGGAGGAACAAGGTTTTCACTCCTGTGTGCATGACTCATCTATATATCAATGCCAACTTGGTTCTTTAGGGTACCGTCACACACAGAGATATATTGCATGCAACTCACTGGTTGCAGTGAAGTCATGGACACATTGTTCTAATTTGTTGCCGTGTACAAATGTGTCCATGATTTCACTGCAACCAGTGAGTTGCATGCAATATATCTCTGTATGTGATGGTACCTTAGACTACTATATCCCACAATGTGCTTTTAGTGAGATTTTGATGTTGCAGATCTCCTGCAAGAAATCTGCACCTATTATGTAAATTAGGCTTCTTTTGCTTTTTTGTAAATTGCTTTTTTGCGCGTTCTTTTTACCATGTTTTTGACACTGCAATTTTTGTCTCTTTTTGGTAAATAAAGTTCCTTTGTTAATAACTCTTTATTGCATTTGGCTTTGACAAAACCTCTTTGATGCAGCCGCGTGTGGATTACATTTGCTTGTAGCCCGTTCTTATTATACAAGTCTCTGGGAAAAATCTGCACATAAAACTCAGCATAAATGGAAGGGAAATTGATATGTTGTGAATATGAAACACGCACCGCAGGTTAGTTTATGCTGAGTATTAAACGAAAAGCACAGTGGGCCTGAGATTTCTATAAATCCCATCCACTTTGCTGGAACTTTACACAACGAAAACACGCAGCGTCAAAAACTCAACAAAAGCTCATCATGGGCACACAGCCTTATAGGTTATAGGCCTAAAAGACATGCCGTATTAAAAGAAAACTATTTTATTTATTTTGTTACTCCTTTTTTTTTTTTTAAATAATTTTTATTCAAGTGTTTTATGAATAATAAGAAACAAAACAATACAATATTGGACCGCCACCGTAAACAGATCTGGTTCGCCACACTGTCTCCAACACTGCGGGACTGCCCCTTAGTGAAGAGAGAAATGCGGACCGGGGAGAGGTACCATCTGAGATGAATTTTCTTTATATTCTCAAGATGATTAACACACCTGATGGCTCTGCTCACCTCCTTAGATGCTGCGTGCCAGTCCTCTATGTCAGAACTAAAGCCTGAGTCTCCCATCTCCTCATATAAGGTAATTTCACCTCTTGATCACCGGACACCAACTCCTTATAGATCCCGGACATCGTCCGGGGTTTAGGGGGATCTGCTTGAACAGCGCCGAGAAGAATTGATGTGCGGGGGGGGGACCAGGTAGCAGGACATATGCAGCCTTGCGTAGTAGATGGTCTAATTGGAAGAACTGCAAGAATGCTGAGTGGCACTCAGGGAACCATCTACAAAAGGACTCGAATGTAGGACACATCCCCTCCTAACAGAAATCTCCCAGGAATACCAGCCCCGCGTCCTCCCAAATCCTCGTCTGGATTGACGGGACAAGGAGGCGCAGCGCCCGGACAGGCACATCCCCCGGCGGAAGACGAGTCCAAGCCCGCGGCAGCAACCTTCAGTAATGCAGGAGGGTTTGAGATGTCTCAAGCTGGTGAGTCCGGATAACCGGCTGAACCAACTCAGCCGCCAAGAGGTCTCCCAATGTGCCGCCCCTTAGCTAGGTGGTCTCAATAGAGATCCACCTAAGATGGTCAGGGCTACGCCACCAGGACCCGGCCTCCTCCAGGACGATAGCCTTATGATACTCCATCATGTTTGGCATTCCCATGCCACCCGCTCCCATCGGGGCATACATGGTCTCCCTGGCCACACACGGGGTCTTATTCGCCCAGATAAATGCATTAACTGCGCACTGTAGTTTAGCCTAAAGAACTTTAGGAATCTTAAGAAGAACACACCTGAACATGTAGATTACCTTTGGTAGGTTCATCATTTTAAAAGCGTGTAAGCGAGCGTTCCATGAAAGGGTCTTAGCACTAAAGGCAGCTGTGTCCGAGAGAACCTTTGATAGTAGCGACTCATAATTAAGCTTCATGAGATGGCAGGAGGGCGCCAGTGTGATTCCAAGATAGGGATACCGTCCTGGACCTACGAAATCCCACCTGGTCCGGGTTTATCAGTTTGGGCACCACTCCCCTTAGCCTGTAGGCAAGAACCGCAGCAAAGACCTTGAGGTCGCAGTTCAGAAGGGAGATGGGCCAGTAGCTCCCAGGAAGGTCAGGGGCTTTGCCTGGTTTAGGGATCGTGATTATCGTAGCCTGAAGTTGAAGCGGGGCAATGGTACCCGAGTCCCTCCACTGATGGAAGGTTGGCAGAAGGAAAGGAGCCAGTGCCTTTCTAAAAGTCTGCAGATACTCATTCGGTAGGCCATCCGGACCAGGGGCCGAATGGAGCTTGGTATCTCTAATTGCGCGTGAGACCTCATCTAAAGAAAAAGGGAGGTTCATATATTCCAAGTCTGAGGCTGAGACAGAGGGCAGGCTCAGTCCCTCCAGGAAGTTCCCAATCAGTTCGGGGGTGGGCTGGGGGGTCTCGGCATCGTGTTGTAGGTTATAAAGATCCGAGTAATATTGTTGGAACACTGCCGCAATGTCAGCGGAGTTTCTCACTATCCGACCCGTTTTGTCTCTAATATTATCTATCGTGGAACGAGCAGCTCTCTTCTTTAAGCGTCTCGCCAAAATAGTGCCCGCCTTATTCCCAGATTCATAAAACGCCGATTTTGAGAGACGTAAAGCCTTTTCATGACGGATCAGGAGAAGAGATCTGAGCTGCATTCTAGTCGTCATCAACTGAGAGGCCACAGTAGGAGTAGGGTTAAGCCTATTTTCAGCCTCCAGGCTGGAGAGCCGGTCAATCAGCTCAGTCCTCTCCTTCTCACGCATCCTCTTAAGCTGTGAAGACTTCTGGAGGAATAGGCCTCTAACATAGGCCTTGTGGGAGGCCCAAAGGGTCTCATCTGTCACACAGGCATTGTCTTTGAGTTTAAAAAACTCGACAATGCGAGCTCTAACATCCTCCACAAGGCCCTCATCAGACAAGAGAGCGCAGTTCAGCCTCCACGTGCCCGGTGGCATGGGGCGGGAGTGCACCGTCAGGTCAAGGGACACCGGGGCGTGGTCAGACCACATTATGAGGCCTATCTCAGCACAGGCACAGGCCGCAAGTGTACTATCATCTACCAAAAAGTAATCCAGTCTGGAGTATGACCTGTGCTTGTGCGAGTAAAAAGAGTAGTCTCTTTGTGTTGTATGCAGGTATCTCCACGGATCATGAAGACGATATTCCCTGCATATGGGCCCCGACTCCCTGCCAGACCCGGTGCCCCCCGAGATCTATCCAGGGTCCTGTCTGGGACTAGGTTAAAGTCGCCACAGATGACTTTATATCTGCCCGTAGGTGCAGTAACTCTGTCAAGCAGCAGCCTGAGGAACTTCACCTGACCGTCATTTGGCGCATATGCATTTACAAGGGTTAGGGCCACCCCGGAAATCACACAGGAAAGCACAATGAATCTACCAGCAGGGTCGGAGTGTACATTGACTAAGGTAAATTGCAAGGTGTGCTTGATAAAAATGCACACCCCCGCCCTCTTGCCCGCCGTGTTTGCGTAATATGCTGTGGGGAGCTGGCGATGGTGTAACCTGTGGTTGTCCGCCTGTAAGAGATGTGACTCCTGAATACATAGAATATCCGCCTTTGACTTCAAGGCTTCCCTCCATAGGAGAGAGCGCTTGAAAGGGGAATTCAGCCCCTTAACATTGAAAGACACAATTCTCATACTGAGTATGATAGAATATGAGGATATTACCTGGTGACGGCTTCAAACTCTGACGAGCGCAGGCAGCACGTGCGAGCGGGAAAGAAAGGGACAGGTTTATCTGCAGTGGAATACCACGAGGGGGGGTGGGGAGCAGAAGAAATGGAGAAAGGGGAAGTTGGGAGTGCAGCAGGGAAAGGGAAGAGAGGGGGGAAGACAGAAAAAGAACATAAGAGGGGTATAGAGAAGAATAGGCACCAAAAATTAGTTGTAAAAAACATAACAAAAGGAACATATATGACATGAGTAACACGGAGGTAGATGTGGTGACCAGCACAGGCCCCGGGAAGGGGACCTCTCTGTCTCGAGGGGGGGTGCAGGGGTAGGACGATCAGTCTCCCCTGAGCGGGCCGAGGGGGGGAGTGGATCTCTCGGCTCCAGACCAGCTACAAAGGGCTGAAATCAAAGGGTCTCTTCGACGGAGAAGAAGAGAGTCCGAAACGGCTAAAAGAAAATTAGCAGGAAAAGATGTGACGTTCCCTTATAACGGAACTTGACCCTGACCGGAGAGCCCCAGCTATAGGTAATCCCTTTGTCTCTCAGCACTTTACAGTGTGGGGCAAATTCCCTCCTGCGGGCCAGAATTCCAGGGGAGAGATCTGGGAAAGCCTTGATGTCTGTGTATGGGGCCGGGGGGGTATTTAGCCGTCTCATTGTTTGCATGATTGTCTCTTTAGCCTTGAGGGTGGAAAAGGAGACCAGGACATCTATCGGTAAGGTCTTGCTGATGTGAGAGGGTTTTGGGATGCGATATGCCCTGTCATATTGCAGTTCCTCTCCTGGTGTCTCTGGGAGAAGTTTCTGTAGAAATAGTCTCACTGTCTCACACAAGTCCTCCTCAGCCCCTGCCTCAGGGAATCCTCTGAGGCGCAGATTATTAGCTCTAGCTTTATCCTCCAGGTCCCAAAGCTTCAGCTTTACTAGTTTCATGTCATCAGCCATGACAGAATAATCATCTGCCAGTTCATTATGGGCCATGGCATATTCCGCCATTTTCTCTTCCATGTGCTGAGTCCATTCCCCTAGCGCCGTCATTTCTCCCCTCAGCTCCTGTAAGATATTTTTGGTGTCCTCCTGTATAGACTGTCTTTGTGCACTCACCTCCTCCATCAGAAAGCTGCGGGTCACCTGGGCCTCTCCTCCGTTTCCTGCCAAGTAGTCCTCAGAGCTCCGGGATGTGTGTAGACCAGCAGCAGGCAGGGAGGAGCGGGGAGGAGGGGGCGCCATGTTGGGAGCCAGCGCCTGTTGCCGCTCCGGCGGATAAAAGTCTGTAAGCCTCGCGGGCTCCCCGCGCTTTCGGGACGACTGCCTGGGCATCTCTGGCGTCTCCCGCACTTGTAGGCAGAAGGTGAGGGGCTATGTCGGGTGACAGGCTCTAATATTGCCGCAGAACCTCAGGCACAGTCAGGAGCTCCGTAAAATGCAGCCGGCGCCATCAGTTCCCAAGCCACGCCCCCTATTTTGTTACTCCTAAGAAAACAAATGGCATGTTTTGCAATTTTTTCTTGTCATGTTATAACCTATGGAGGATTTTTTACCAGACCAGTTACCCACACATGATAGATATCTGTTGGCTGAATAATGATCCAGCTGATCATTTGGTCTACATCTACCTAATAATAATAATACCTCTCCCAATTATTCTCCCAATAACACCTAGTGAACCTTTTTTTGTGCAACAGATGTCGCGAACATAGTCCCTGTGTAGCCCAAGCCTTAAGGTGGTGTCTCACGTGGCGATCTGGCCTGCGATGTCGGAAGCGATGTGCAGGTGCACGCTCGCTTCCGACATCGCAGGCCAGCTGTCACACGGCATGACGTTGCCGGTGACGCGTCGGCGATGTGGGCGGAGCCATCGCTCGCTGGGCTGGGCTCAGCCCAGCGAGCGATGGCTCAGGAACGCTGCGATATAGGCTGGATCGCGCCGCCAACAGTGTCAGACGGCGCGATCCAGCCTAATCGCTGGTCGCAGGATGACAGGTTTATGAACATGTTCATAAACCTGTCAACCTGCGACCAGCGATAATTTGCAGTTGCGTCGCGCTGTCACACAGCGCGACGCACTTGCAATATCGCCCGCGACATCGCTGTTACGTCACTTTTCGGCGATGTCGCGGGCGACATCGCCACGTGTGACACTACCTTTACTGTTTTACAGGTTATATCTAAATATATTATCTTAAGTATTTCTGCAATTTGATGTTTTATCTGTATTATCCATAAATACACACAGTATTCCAACAATCCATTGTATTCCACCAATCAATTAAGGATGACTGACCGTAGGGACACAAGGATCACTGTAGTTATATTTTTACCTAATTACTACTCCTGTAACCCAGAGATAAGCAGTGCCAGATGAATCTGGTAGCCATTTTTCATTGAACCTGATTATTTCTTCAGCGTAAGAAGCGACCATGACATTCCACGCACAAGAATATAGTATACGGGCTGTGTGAACACTTAGCGAGACACAGGCTGTTGTTTCAGTTCCTGTGTGGGTTTCGCTCACTTCCTGTTACAGCTGTACTATTTCAGCAACTGCTGGGAAACTCCAGCTCACATAATAATGGTATACAAGAGAAGGGCCTGATGTCATTTATTTATGATGCGTAAACCATAAGTTCATACTATTATTATTATAACCATAAGCGCATACTATCTAGTGCTGACCTATAAGGTATAGCCATGTGGTGGGCTTGTATGCAACGGAGTCCATCATCTGCTCATCATGTGCAATCAGTGGGATATATATTAAAACGCTACTCTGTGTACAGGTCTACTGACACACTTTAAAAATCCCAACTAAACCAGTAATATTATACAGTACGTATAGATCAACCGATTTTAACCCATTAACGGGTGCCAGTTATTCACAAGTGAATGAACAGTAATTTACTAGCCTGTTAATATTGGCCAATAAGAACTAATGGAAACAAAAATGATTGATAATTCCACTTTTCTGTCTCCATACGGCATTATGTTATGAGCAGCACATGCCCTTTCTACACGAGGTGATGTGCTGCAGATAAAGATGATATTTTTTACAACATAAAAATCCAATCACCAACAAACTAATGTTTGTACTACCTTATGAGATGATTAGAGTTGGTGGGAATCGATTTTGATGACCCAATCCACCTGCCACAACAGTAGTCTGTGAACATTGGATGGTTGTTGCCTCTTATGTGACAGCATACGCAGCTCTTCTTCTGATTAGCTGGATTGATTCTTCTTCATATGTGTATTATGCCTCAATGATGATGTTGTTCCAGGCCGGCTAATCAAAATAAGAGCAAGGGATGCAATCAGGTAAGAGACGGTTCTCCAGCCTCTATCCAGCAGCCACAGATCTCTGTTGTGGTCAATGGATTAGGCAATGCAAATCATTTTGCACCAACTCCAGTTAAGTTCTATTAAATTAGTATATGTGATCATTACCTGTTAAGTGCTTGTTCCACTTCCAAGATTCACCTATTGGGAGAGTCGGGATCATCTTATCATTAGCAATGAAAGACAATGGATATAGTAGTGGACGTAGACCATGATGCCAATGGAAAGAAAAATTAAATGGTGGTCTTTACTACATTGGAATATACACCACTTCATTTTTATTTCCATTGGCAGTGTGGTCTACATCCATTTGTATATCCATTGTCTTTGATTATTGCCACGTGGTTCACATGCTTTGTGGATTCTGCAGCAGCTGTACAAGCAATCAAATTGTTTCTGTTTCACACAACCTGCCCAGGTGAGCTAACCCAGTTAATTATCTCTGATTTTTTTTTTTTGAACCATCATTTTTTCTTTTTATTATTTTTCGAAGAAAGAAAAAAGACATAGGTACTTACAGTCTGTACATAACAATCAGTTACATCTAGTCCATATTTTGCTAATCAGTAAGACAATTTATACACAACCGCTGGACCCGTATGTAGCCAACATAAGATTTTGGGTCTAAACATATCCCCATGTACCAGTAATCAGTACCATTAAAATAAGTTCAGGGTCTAAGCCCACCCTGTAAAAACCATTTCCCTCTCCCCCCACCCTCAGCCATTTACATATGCCTTCTGAAATAAACTGAAAAGATGCTTAGAACCTTACATGAAACCAGTTCGCTCCTCACACTATATAACGTAACTTGCCCAGTGTGCCCCCTAGGTCTTCCATAGCATACCAGGACGTATTTCTAAAGGGGGACATGAATGCTGCTATTTCTGCCTCTGAGAGTTCCCTTTCAATGAAAATTCTCAACTTAGAAAAGAATTTGTTTGAGAGTAGGGTCGGAGTCCTTAGTGTCTCTATCGCCCCAGGGAAAGAATCTTCTTTAATGAGTTACGAAGTGCCTCCACCCCTGGTATAGTGTCGTCCAGCCAGTGCCTTAAGAGCAGTCTCGTGGCCAATTATCTCTGATTTTTATTAGGACAAAACACTATGTGCGCTCCTTTTTATCCACAGTTCCATTGTATCATTAGTGATGGGCAAACCTGAACTGTAATATTCGGGTCCATACCAAACACAAAAATACTGCTAAAACATCAACTTATGTTACTGGCATCCACCTGCATGTGCTTCTGGGACCGTTTATTAACTTCCGAATTATTCACTGGTGAGGGGCACAACAGCCAATCACAGATGCTGGCACAGAGAGTGGGTGTCTGTGATTGGCTGTTGGAGTAACCTAGAACAGCCCATACATTCTAGCATCTGACTTGCATTGTAGATTCTATAATATATAGGCTGTATCAAGTTTATTCCAACAGCCAATCACAGACACCCACTCTCTGTGCCAGCATCTGTGATTGGCTGTTGCGCCCCTCTCCATTGAATGCCCTAGAAGTTAATGAACAGTCCCAGAAGTACAAGGGAACGGACGTCGGTAAGTATGAGCTGATGTTTAATCACTATTTTCTGTCTTTCTATAGCCTGCCAGCCACCATCTCATAACTTTAACCCCTTCACCACCAGCGTGTTTTGACCCTAATCACTAAACCATTTTTTGCAATTTTGACCAGAGTCCCTTTATCAGGTTATAACTCTGGAACGCTTCAACTGATCCCATTAATTCTGAGACAGTTTTTTTGTAGCATATTGGACTTCATGTTAGTGGTAAATTTAGGTCTATAATTTTTATCTTTCTTTTTGAAAAATACAGAAATTTGGCGAAAATGTATTAATTTTCAAACTTTTAATTTTTATACCGTTAAACCAGAGAGTAATGTCACACAAAATAGCTAATAAATAACATTTCCTACATATCGACGTTACATCAGCACAATTTTGGAAACTTTTTTCGCTCAGTATTTGTTTATTTAACGATAACAACATGTTACATGAGAAATGGGTTGGGCATATTCCAGCCAAGATAGGTTAGATTCCGTATTAGTCAGTAAATGGAAGGGAGACAGATCTCGACCTCCCAGGATATGAAACAAATGCGCCATCCCAAGAAGGTCCTGGCCTTCAATGCCGGAGGGAAGTTACAGAACAGTGGGGTGAGGGGTCTCCTTCCCTTAGAAAGGATTTGCCTCTACCAGAGGGAGACATCCAGGGTAAACACCATAAGGGAATCGTTGTGTTTAATTGTTCCAACTCAACCCATTGCTTGGACTCTTGATAATACTGTCAGTCAAGCAATCAGGTAAGAGATGGTTCTCCAGCAGCCACTGACATTGCTGGATGCTGTTGTGTATGTTGTTTGTCTTTAAGAGCTGCATGAGGTGTAGTTGTGAAGGTCTTTTTCTCCTGTGTTGTGCTCCAGGGCTGCATTCACTATTCTGTTCAGCTGCTGGTTGAGGGGTTGATGTGTGACTCACCTGGAATCCCCTCCCCGGCTTTAAACAGCATTCCCTCTCCTCTGTCAGATGCTGCTGATTGTTATTTGCTCTAGGTCTTGGTGCTGTGCTGTTGCTTAGCTGCTGGGCTGAAGCCTTTCCTTGGGAGTAGCTGTGATCCCGGATCCATGGGTGGAGGTAGGGGCCCTCAGCCTAGGGCTATTCAGGAGCCAGGGAATAGGGCGGAGACTCGGACCTCCTCACCATCAGAGGTACCTCCGAGAGCAGTGTGAGCTAGGGACCCCAGGGTAAAGGTCAGATTAGCTCCTCCTGATCCCTATGCCCATTACACCTACCTGTTACCTGATTCCCTTACCTCCCAAACGTGACAAGTAACCTTTCAGGTGATTCACTGGTACTAAAGCAAAATGGAAGGTGTGATGAATATTGGTACGAAATATTCCCCATATTCCATCCAGGAAGCAATTTGAAGACACATCTCACTCACAAGGAGAGAAGCCCCCACCCTTGCACTGGCAAATGGTAGAGTAATTAGTATGTAGATGAAAGCTGACTGTCCACACAGCAGGACCCATCCTTAACTTTGATGTGGTAATTAGGTAGAGGTATGGGGCTTCCTCAGAACTGGAGTCATGCCAAAAGGTAACACGTCCAATATCCTGTAAGGCCAGTGGCAGAGGGAATCCAGGCAGACAAGAAGGCATCGTGACTATAACCTTAATATTTCATGAGCCGTCCACCCTGTGATGCTATCGAATATAAAAATGAATTCCACACATCTAGACGGAAATAGAGCTGGTATTCACATGAATGTAGGGTGACTGGAAGCCATGTAAACAGGATATTGGCTGGTAGGGTGTTCTCAAGGCAGGCGTGTTTCATATCCAGACGAAGATAAAATCATAACTAAAAATATGAAAGTATTATCTTCTGTCTGCGATGCCCATGGACCCGGCTAGGGAACATCATAGAATTCGGGTGTCCATATCTCCCCTCAGAGGGGTGGGAGTTGTGAGACATCCCAGAGGTGTGAGATGGGTGGAGACAGGGGCAACCCATAGTGTATAAAAATCATCTGCCCCATCTCCACCTTGTATTTCTTCTGAATGGGCATTTTTCTATCAAGGCCAGAGATTACCCAGGAACAGATGAGCACCACGCCGCCCTTGTGGAGCCATCAGCACTAAGGTAACTGCTCACATGTGTATGTAATTCTGTGTATTCCATTCTTCCTTTTATTGGCATATCTGACTGTAATATTTGTAACATCTGAATAATAACTGTAAATATTAATATCTAGTGTACCATTAGGGTGATTAAATATATAAATTTAATCTTGAGTTGCTCTTTTTATCTTGATCACGATTCCCCACGTCCGTGTGCTCATATAACGCTACCTGGGTTGGTTCCTGACCCAATATAAGCCCGACCATGGACCGGACTTATATTAAAGAGGAGCTGGTGGCAGCATTTGTGCTTGGGGTTATTCGGGGTCTCTATCAGTGACGGGGTGGAGGAGATTATATGTGCTTCTAGCTGCGGGCTAGAAGACATATACCACACTCACTGAGAGGTGCCTTAATAAACCAGCACAGGCAAGGCAGCTGCGGCCCTTCTTTATCCTCAGGCAGTTCTCTGACTGACCTGGGTTTAACAGGAGGCGCTGTGGAGCTGCCAGGTTCAGGTCACGATTCACCACAAGTGGTGGCAGCGGAGGGATCAAGATAATAGTGTTGTGGACCCAACTCCCTAACGCTAAGGACTGCTGGCAGTAGCTTTTGCTGTCAGGGTCCTAAGATCAACTCAACACTAGACAGTCAGAGTGCAAATATAAGGTGTGTGGGTGCATCAGGTTGCAGCTGTGTGTCAGTGACCAGGAGGTGCTAAACTGGCCCAGGGTACCAGGAGCCAAGCGCTGCAGAGGGCACTTGCTGTGGCTGATATGGAAGAGGTGGTGGAGGACACTGTTGGTCTAGGCGAGGAGGATCCCATGCACGGGACCTCAAGAAGCCAATCTTCAGTGATCGACTCTGCAGTGGGGCCAATACCCCCTGTCCTCAGCCCCGCAGTGGGCAGATCACCACCTGCTGGTCGCTCCAGCCAGATGGGCTCGGATGCCCTTTTTCAAGCTGCCCTGGCTCGACTTGTAGCTGGAGACCAGAGCACCTACGAGACCCTCATGGCAGCTGCAGAACGACTTGCAGAGCGTGAAGCTGCAGAGCGACGTGAGGCTGTGGAGCGTGAAGTTGCAGAGCGACGTGAGGCTGTGGAGCGTGAAGCTGCAGAGCGACATGCAGAGCGTGAAGCTGCAGAGCGACTTGCAGAGCGTGAAGCTGCAGAACGACTTGCAGAGCGTGAAGCTACAGAGCGCCGTGAGGCTGCAGCGCGCCAGCACCAGCTCACCTTGGCTCAGCTCGGGATCTCGCAGCCCGTTCCAGCCAACCAGGAGCCCAAGCCACCGAAGGTCCGAGCTGAGAACTTTCCCCTTCTGGAGGCAGGCGGAGACCTGGATTCTTTTCTGCTGGCCTTTGAGCAGACCTGCAGGCAGTACAACCTGGACTCGGGCCAGTGGGCCCAGTACCTGACCCCCGTCTGAGGGGTGACGCCATGAAAGCCTTGGAGGACTTCCCTGCCGGGGAGCTGCAGGATTATGCGAGCATCAAGAAGGCCCTGATCCGACAGTTCAACCTCACCCCGGAGTCCTACCGCAAGAAGTTCCGAAGCCTGCAGAGGGGTCCAAAGGAAACCTGGACCGACCACATGCGGGCCCTCCTGAGAGCAGCTGACCACTGGATCAAGGTTTGGAGCGCAGCACAGCCCAGGAGATCCAGGAGTTGTTCGTGATGGAGCAATTCTTGTGGAACTGTCCCGAGGACCTCCAACAGTTCATCCGCGACCGGAAACCGAAGGGGGCCTGTGAGACAGCGGTCCTGGCAGACGAGTACACCAACAACCGAGTACCTGAGACCAGGAGGACCAGCAGCAGCACCTGGAGAGGGGGTAAGACCAACCCTGCACCCGTGCCCCCAGCCCCCAGAATGCAGGGGGCAGCCCCTCTATTACCCCCTGTTCCCCTCTCCAGGTTGGCAGCAGAACCCAGACGGTGTCACCTCTGCAACCAACCAGGACACTTCAAGGCCATGTGTCCTCAGCGCCATAAGACACCGTCCCCAAAAACGGCCACTGTTTTGTGTGTGGGTGGGGGTGGTGGTAGGTCCCTTGACAATTTCCAACCCGTCACCATAGGCTGCTCAGTGGCCATGGGACTGCGGGACACCGGCGCAGAGATGACTTTGGTGCGACCAGAGATGGTCTCCCCCCAGGACTTGATCCCCGGAAAGTCCCTCGCCGTCTCCGGAATTGGAGGCGTGGAACCCGCATTGCCTGTTGCCAGGGTTTATCTGGACTGGGGTGCGGGGAGGGGAGTGAGGGAGGTGGGGGTCTCTGCTAATATTCCGGCAAATGTATTGCTTGGGTCAGACTTGGGGCGGCTAGTGTCCAAGTATGTGGCCACTGACCTCCCCAGTTCTGATCCACCAGAATGTGTACAGTCCAATTTTGGGGGTGTTGATGGGGATGATGTTATTAATGATGATGTTATTAATGACGATGTTGATGATGTTTGCAGTGACACTCCACACAACACAGAACACAAAGGGCTGACAGTGACAGGGAGGGGGGAGGAACATAAAGAGAATTGTAGAATGGCCTTAGGCCAGGATCAGCCAGCTCACCTTTTGTTCTCAGAGGGGAGACAGAGGGGGCTGAGGGGGCTGAGAGCTGCAGAAGGGGCAGACACAGATGGCTGTGACACTGCTCTCTGCTGTAATCAGCCAGGTATTGTAGCCAGGGAGTCAGCGATCGAGGTCGGAGTACCCACAGGGAATGTGGTGCTGCCAGGTAAGGCCCAGACGCTGCGCTCTGAGGAGCTGCACGGGGTGGAACATGTCGGGGAGTATGGGGCTGTCACAGGAGAAGTGAAGCCACCAGGTGAGATCCCAGGGCAGGAACCACCCACCACCGGGATGTCAGGAGGCCAGGATAGACCGCCTGAACCGGCGACTTGGTCAGGAGCGGAGGGGAAGCAGGCATTGCCCATGGTTACAGCAGCCATAGCCGCTGTCACCAGGAGTGGGGGTGCCAGAGCCCAGGGGACCTCGCAGAGGTCCGACGGCTTCCCTCCTTCAGACCAAGCGGCTGCGGAGTCAGACGGAGGCCAGGAGACAGGTCCCGGGGAACTGACTACGGACGGGGTGGTCCCATCCACTCTGGCCATGTCAAGTCAGGAGTTTCAGGCTGCGTTGGAAGCAGATGACAGCCTGAAAGCTCTTAAGGAACAGGCGGCACAGCCTCCCCTGGAGTCCGACCGCGAGCGGGTGGTCTTGGACCAGGGACGGCTGTACCGAGAAACGGTCCAGCAGGGCTCACCGGAGGCGTGGCCCAGGGACCGACAGCTAGTGGTACCCTACCCATTCAGGGCGGAGTTGTTGCGGGTTGCGCATGAGATTCCGATGGCCGGACACCTGGGGATCGCCAAGACCAGGTCCAGGCTCTCTCAGCATTTCTACTGGCCTAAGTTGGGGACCGATGTGGCCGCCTACTGCCGTTCGTGTGATACCTGTCAACGAGTGGGTAAGGTGGGGCGGCACCCTAAAGCGCCCCTGGTCAACCTTCCAATCATTGACGAGCCTTTCCGGAGGGTGGCGGTAGATCTGATTGGACCGCTGTCCACTACCAGCCGCTCTGGGAAACGCTTCATCCTAACGGTAGTGGACTATGCCACACGGTACCCAGAAGCGGTAGCCTTGTCATCCATCCGGGCTGACAAGGTGGCCACCGCTTTGCTGGAGATTTTCTCCCGAGTGGGTTTTCCCCAAGAAATGCTCACTGACCGGGGGACCCAATTCATGTCGCAGCTGATGGAGTCCCTCTGTCGGCAAACACAGGTGCAACAGCTGAAGGCCAGTCCGTATCATCCACAGACGAATGGTCTGTGCGAACGGTTTAATGGCACTCTGAAGCAGATGCTGAGGATGCTGGTCGACTCCCATGGGAATGATTGGGAGCGGTATCTGCCGCACCTGCTGTTTGCCTACCGGAAGGTCCCCCAGGCCTCAACAGGGTTCTCGCCCTTTGAGCTCCTGTACGGACAACGTGTGCGGGGGCCTCTGGCTTTAGTGAAAGAAGCTTGGGAAGGGGACTTGGCTGCCCCCGGAGTGTCGGTTGTTGAATATGTCATGCGCTTCCGGGACAAAATGCAGGCCTTGACGCAGCTGGTACACGACAACATGGAGCAAGCCCAGGCCGACCAGAAGCGGTGGTACGACCAGAACGCTTGTGAGAGGACCTACCAGGTGGGTCAAAAGGTGTGGGTACTGGTCCCTGTACTGCAGAACAAGCTTCAGGCAGCCTGGGAAGGCCCATATCTCGTGCACCAGCAGCTCAACCCTGTGACGTACCTGGTCACCCTGGACCAGGCCCGTGGGAGGCGTAAGGCCTTTCACGTGAACATGATGAAGGCTCATCATGAGCGGGAGGCCTGCGCCCACCCAGTGTGCAACCTGCCCGAGGAGGGGGAGGCAGACACCCTCCTGGACATGCTCGCCCAGGTTAAGGCGGGAGGGTCCATTGAGGATGTGGAGCTTGGCCAACAGCTTTCGGAGGACCAACGGTCCCAGCTGTGGGCCACACTTCACCCCTTCCGGGAGCTGTTCAGCAGCCTGCCCGGAAGGACTCAGTCTGCCGTCCATCATGTGGACACTGGGGATCACCCCCCGATCCGGCGTTCAGCCTATCGGACCGCTCCCGAGGTGCAGCAGCAAATGCGCCAGGAGATCGACGAGATGCTGAAGCTGGAGGTGATCCAGGCATCCAACAGCGCGTGGGCCTCACCCGTAGTCCTCGTCCCTAAGAAGGACCGAACTACCCGGTTCTGCGTGGACTACCGTGGGCTCAACGCTGTCACAGTCACCGATGCGTACCCTATGCCACGCATCGATGATCTGCTCGACCGGCTGGCCGGGGCAAGGTACCTGACCATAATGGATCTGAGCCGGGGGTATTGGCAGATTCCCCTGACCCGCCAGGCACGGGAGCGCTCTGCCTTTATCACCCCTTTCGGACTGTACGAGTCCACGGTCATGCCATTCGGCATGAAGAATGCCCCTGCCACTTTTCAGCGGATGGTCGATATCCTGCTCCAGGGACTCCAAGGGTACGCGGCCGCGTACCTGGACGACATTGCCGTCTTCAGCCCCACCTGGGAGGATCACCTGGAGCATCTGGCGCAGGTGCTCAGGCGGATCCACCAGGCAGGATTGACCATCAAGCCAGAGAAGTGCCAGCTGGGCATGAGTGAGGTCCTTTACCTGGGTCACCGGATAGGCAGGGGGACAGTGAAGCCAGAGCCTGGGAAGGTGGAAGCCATCACCTCCTGGCCCACCCCAAGGACCAAAAAGCAAGTGATGTCTTTCCTTGGGACTGCTGGGTACTATAGGAGGTTCGTTCCACACTATAGTGCCCTGGCAAAGCCCCTGACGGACCTCACACCAGGGCAAAGCTGCCATCTGCGGTCAACTGGACCGCTGATTGCGAGGCGGCCTTCCACGCACTCAAGGCTGCCCTCTCCAACTCCCCGGTACTACAAGCTGCCGACTTTGCACGGCCGTTCGTGGTACAGACCGACGCCAGCGACTTTGGCCTCGGGGCGGTGCTCAGCCAGGTTGACACCACAGGTCAGGAACATCCTGTTTTGTACCTGAGCAAGAAGCTGTTGCCGAGAGAGGTGGCCTACTCCACGATGGAAAAGGAATGTCTGGCAATTGTGTGGGCCCTGCAGCGTCTGCAGCCATACTTGTACGGACGCCACTTCATCGTGGAGACGGACCACAACCCCCTCAGCTGGTTACACTCGGTCTCTGGGACGAATGGGAGGTTGCTGCGCTGGAGCCTTGCGCTCCAGCAATACGACTTCACCATTCGCCACAGGAGGGGCCGGGACCATGGTAACGCTGATGGGTTATCCCGGCGAGGGGAGGTAGCAGACGGGCGTGCGGGGGAACACAGGAATGTGCTACCCCCTAGCGCCCTCTAAGAGGGGGAGGTGTGATGAATATTGGTACGAAATATTCCCCATATTCCATCCAGGAAGCAATTTGAAGACACATCTCACTCACAAGGAGAGAAGCCCCCACCCTTGCACTGGCAAATGGTAGAGTAATTAGTATGTAGATGAAAGCTGACTGTCCACACAGCAGGACCCATCCTTAACTTTGATGTGGTAATTAGGTAGAGGTATGGGGCTTCCTCAGAACTGGAGTCATGCCAAAAGGTAACACGTCCAATATCCTGTAAGGCCAGTGGCAGAGGGAATCCAGGCAGACAAGAAGGCACCGTGACTATAACCTTAATATTTCATGAGCCGTCCACCCTGTGATGCTATCGAATATAAAAATGAATTCCACACATCTAGACGGAAATAGAGCTGGTATTCACATGAATGTAGGGTGACTGGAAGCCATGTAAACAGGATATTGGCTGGTAGGGTGTTCTCAAGGCAGGCGTGTTTCATATCCAGACGAAGATAAAATCATAACTAAAAATATGAAAGTATTATCTTCTGTCTGCGATGCCCATGGACCCGGCTAGGGAACATCATAGAATTCGGGTGTCCATATCTCCCCTCAGAGGGGTGGGAGTTGTGAGACATCCCAGAGGTGTGAGATGGGTGGAGACAGGGGCAACCCATAGTGTATAAAAATCATCTGCCCCATCTCCACCTTGTATTTCTTCTGAATGGGCATTTTTCCATCAAGGCCAGAGATTACCCAGGAACAGATGAGCACCACGCCGCCCTTGTGGAGCCATCAGCACTAAGGTAACTGCTCACATGTGTATGTAATTCTGTGTATCCATTCTTCCTTTTATTGGCATATCTGACTGTAATATTTGTAACATCTGAATAATAACTGTAAATATTAATATCTAGTGTACCATTAGGGTGATTAAATATATAAATTTAATCTTGAGTTGCTCTTTTTATCTTGATCACGATTCCCCACGTCCGTGTGCTCATATAACGCTACCTGGGTTGGTTCCTGACCCAATATAAGCCCGACCACGGACCGGACTTATATTAAAGAGGAGCTGGTGGCAGCATTTGTGCTTGGGGTTATTCGGGGTCTCTATCAGTGACGGGGTGGAGGAGATTATATGTGCTTCTAGCTGCGGGCTAGAAGACATATACCACACTCACTGAGAGGTGCCTTAATAAACCAGCACAGGCAAGGCAGCTGCGGCCCTTCTTTATCCTCAGGCAGTTCTCTGACTGACCTGGGTTTAACAGGAGGCGCTGTGGAGCTGCCAGGTTCAGGTCACGATTCACCACAGAAGGAAAAATAAACATTTTACTTTTTCCAACAAAAATGTTACTTTAGCCTCAAATATTGCATTTTCACAAGGGTAACAGCAGAAAATGGATCCTAAAATGTGTTGTGCAATTTCTTCCAAGTATACCGATACCCCACAGGTTGTCATAAATCACTGTTTAGGTGCATGCAAGGCTGGCTGGCAAATTTTGGTTTGGGGGGAAAAAGCAGAGCAGTAGCCCTCAAGTTGTGACAGCCCATCTTTCGTTTGCTTATCTCTGACCCCTGCATTAAAGCATGCTTTAAAATAACAGTGATTGCTAAATAGATACAGGAACACTATTTATCTGCAGCTATAGGTTTAATCTGCAAGAAAATAGTGTTTTAAACCTGGTTAGCCGACTTACTGGAAAAGCATTGGCTACAGGGAGAAAATGATGTTTTATTCCCCCTGCCACCACTCACTTCCTGTTATAGGTTCATAGAAAGGAGCCATTGTAGTCACCGCTCACTACAAAGTGAGACTGCTGTAATAATGTTTCCGCATTTTGATTGAGCTGTTATCCAAGGAGTTCAACCTTAAGCCGGGCTTCATAGAATGGCAACCCTGCAACAAGAGGGGCTGATAGGAGCTGGTGAGTGCAAGCATCAGGCATTGCGCTAAATGTCCCTGCTAGTGACCAACAAGGACATTTATGTACTTAGAACAGCAGCAATTAAGGCAAGCTCTGATCACTGAACTATGTCACAGCTGACATCTGCCCAATATGGAGCGGGCTCCACTCCTGAAACTGCTCCATACATGTGCATCCCTATGGTGATTTAGTTAAACCAAGTGAGCAAAGGGATTATTTCACATGTCTGTTCCTAAATTTGGAAACATAAATGGATATCCCCAACACAAGTGTGAATGAACGCTTAGTAGATTTAGTAAATGTGCTCCAAACAAGTTTATGTTTTTACACACAACCATACACTATTACATACACCAGTGGCAGTTCTAGGTTTTCTGGCACTCGGGGCAAGAATACATATGGTTTGGGTAGTCATCATGTGACTACTTATATGTAATTTCCACGCTTAGTTACGTGTCAAGCTGCTCTTCTTAATTCTCTCATTCATGTTCAGTGAAATACTACAGCTTCACTGAGAGAAGCAAGATGAAAAGCTCATATCACATGACTAAGTATGAAAATTAGATGAGTAGACATGTGATGATCGCTGACACCAGCAAGCAAAGCTGAGTCCTGACAGAGTATATTACACACTGTTTGGATTGAGCTTGTTAGGTTGCCTAATGTTATATATAAAGTGGTTGTCCAGGTTTGTAATGAAAGTAAATTCTGACAGAGTAAGTACCATATACTATCGGGACTCTCCTGTATTGATGACAAAAGTTAACAATCAGGCAATTTGCATACTTCCAGACACGACACATCCAGAACAAGAAATGTCCGACCTCACTTGCAGGATAACTCACAACAAGAATACATCACCAGTACCAACATTTACCACTAAAACCCTAATCAGTACAGTAACACAGTATCAGTACCCTCATCAATACAGAAATACATATTCAGAATCACCAACAGTACATAAATACAGCATCACAACACCTATTAATACAGACATGCATCACCAGAACCCACACTTATCACTAAACCCTTCAGTACAAAAACACAGTATCACTACAGTCATTAGTACAGAAATACATAATCATAACCTTTAACAGTATATAAACATAGCATCACAACACCCATTAGTAGAGAAATACATCACAAGAACCACCATCAGTACAAAAATACATCACCATAGCAACCAGTAGTAGATGAATAGATCACCAGGACCCCCATTAGTGCATGAATAAATCAACAGGACCATCATTAGTACATAAATAAACCACCATCAGTACATGATTCATACCTTGCCAACCGCACATTTTGTGTTTCCCACTCCCACACTTCCTCCTCATCCTGCCCTCTCTCTGTTGGAGTCCCACAAGGCTCAGTCCTGGGGCCTCTACTTTTCTCCATCTATACCCTTGGCCTAGGACAACTTATACAGTCCCATGGATTCCAGTATCACCTGTACGCTGACGACACTCAAATCTACCTCTCTGGCCCAGATGTTAACTCCCTGTTGTCCAGAATCCCGGAGTGTCTGTCAGCCATATCCTACTTCTTCTCTCACTACCTAAAACTCAATGTAGGCAAAACCAAACTCTTTATCTTTCCTCTATCCCATCTTTCATCTTCACCACCTGATCTATCTATTATGGTAAATGGCATCATGCTCTCTCCCACCCCTCAAATTCGCTGCCTTGGAGTAACTCTTGACTCTGCCCTATCCTTCAAACCAAACATCGAAACTCTCACCACCTCTTGTCGCCTCCAGCTCAAGAATATTTCCAGAATCCATCCTTTCCTCAGCCCTCAATCTACTAAAATTCTTGTACATGCCCTCATCATCTCCCACCTTGACTAATGCAACATTCTCCTCTGCAGCCTCCCTGCTAACACTCTTGCACCTCTACAGTCTGTCCTCAACTCTGCTGCCCAACTAATCCACCTTTCTCCTCGCTACTCCCCTGTTTCTCCCCTCTGCAAATCCCTCCACTGGCTCCCAATTCCTCAACGAATCCAGTTCAAGCTACTAACACTGACCTACAAAGCAATCCATAAACTGTCTCCTCCCTATATCTCTGAACTAATCTCACACTATCTTCCCTCACGTAACCTTCGATCCTCCCAAGACCTCCTCCTTTCCTCCACACTTTTTGGTTCCTCACACAACTTTCTCCAAGATTTCTCCCGAATATCCCCCATCTTCTGGAATTTTGCGCCCCAACACGTCAGATTATCCACACACTCGGATCCTTCAGACGGAACTTGAAAACCTATCTCTTTAGGAAAACTTACAGCCTGCAATGACCGAGCCACCGCCCTACCGCCTCCGGAGCTGCTGCCCCACCGCCACCGGAGCTACAACCTCTCCATCACCAGATCTGCTGCAACCCGGACCTACTGTTTCCTCCCCATTGCCCCGCAGAATGTAAGCCCGCAAGGGCAGGGTCCTCTCCCCTCTGTATCAGTCTGTCATTGTTACTGTAAACCAGATCTATAATTTTGTATGTAACCCCTTCTCATGTAGAGCACCATAGAATTAATCGTGCTATATAAATAAATAATAATAATAATGAATAAATCATCAGGACAACCATTTGTACGTGAATTTGAGCACCAGGACTGCCATCCGTACACAGTACACCAATTGTAATGTCAGCTCAGCCCCTTATACAGTTGTATCGCATGAAACTCCAACTGCCAGTATATCCTTAATAATGGTGAGAAGATACTGAGAATTGTTGTTATCAGTCATCAGAATGCGGAACCACAGTACTGATGAGACGCAGGCAGGATCACAGAGAAACATTTAAATTCAGGTACCTTATAGGTGACATCTTCTCTGATTAGAGTAATTATCTTTCTTTTTCTTCTTTATCTTGTCCAGACACCACGATGACTTTTCACATCCAAAGTTCATCTCTGCAGACTTCTATCTTCTCTGATCTTTTGCAGCACATCCGGACACGGTGCCCTTAAAAATACCAGAATGATTATAATACTTCTGAAAAAACTAAGTCTACCCTACACTGAGCCCTGAATAAATAATTGCCCCTCACCATGTTCTCTGCACAAAATAAGATGCACACACAGTCCCTCTTATGGTACATGCCCTCCATACTGCTCTCTCCTTTCCATACTGGGGCCCCTCTTCAGACTATTTTCTCACACTGTGACCCCCATACTGCCCAGTCTCTATATTATGCCCCCTCATCACACTCTCCACTCCTTCACTCCTCAGCATACTATCCTTTGCTTGCTGTGCCCTCACACTGTCTCCTCATGCAACCCCTTTTCTCTTCTAGCCTCATACTATCTCCTCACATATTTACCCGCTCATTCTCCATACTATCTTCACATATGCTGTCCGCGGCCCCTGCCCGCCCCCCAGATATGCCCCTGATATGCACACATTTTATAAAATAATACGTACAATTCTATATACGAAGACATGCACACACTCATTACTCAGTCGTGGACACATGCAGTATGAAGACAGACAGATAAGCACATACACACATGCATAACCAAGAAAAAAAAAGAAAAGATAGTATTTAAAGAGATGCACACACCAGAAAATAGAATAGCTATCTAAAATAAAATCAAATTTACCATATGCCAAAGGGACATATAAAAATAACTGAAAACATAATATGATGACACCACTTATAGCCCCAATAGGCAACTGCAGAAACAGAGCCTTGTTAGCATAAATATAATAATCACGGGACAATACAATAAACCAGCAGCACTAATAGGTATGCCAGAGCAGATAGTGCTCATAGAATTCTATGGTAGTTCAAGACCTATAACTACAGAACTATAAAAAACTGAGCAAGGGAAGATATCCATTATGTTTTTATATGTCCTTTTGAAAGATTGATTTTGTTAGATACCTACTCTATTTGGTGCACATCTCTTTAAGAACTGTCTTTCCTTTTTTTCTTGGTTATTCTTGGCATTTTCTACTTGATGCTGCACCCACTGTATATGACAATAGGGATATGTGCAGATGATCAGGAGACACCACATCCTTGACGGAGTGTAGTTTGGTGCGGACACCTGCAGAAAAGAAAAAACACAGTATTTTCACTACGCATGAACACGGAAAAGCAAGACCTCATGTCAGGAAAAACAGCTCTCTGGTGACCCCTTATCATCAGTTCAATCAAGGCATTGATTGAGGATAAGTAAATGAGGCCCTACCTGCTCTGCTATTAGCCAATTATCAGATTATTGAGGAGAGTGGTATAAATATCACTGATCCCAGCATAGGACACCCATTTATATATCTGGACAGTTACGGCCAAACTTCCACAATAACACAAGAACCAAAATGCTTCATCAAAGGGTGAATATAATATTGATTTATTAGTCAATGCGTTTTAGGGCTCCCTGAAACACGCTGAAACATGGCAATATGATATTGATTGTCCTGAAGAAGGGGCCAGGGAGCCCAGAAACACGATGACTAAGAAATCAATATCATATTCACCCTTTGATATCTCGTGGAATACAACAGTGCCGTTTTTAACCCTTCATCCTCCCTACTCTATATGCACCATGCTGGGGACTGCAGCAGCCATGATATGCTTTTATACACCATGTTCCAAATTACCATGCAAATGTCCTTCTCTGATTTTCCTAAATGGTCGGTGCAAATGACAGTCAGTGTAATAAATGTCATCACCTGTTAGAGTATACATCAAATTTTATTGAAGAAACCTCCCAAAGATAACCGTATAATCTTCAAAATTAAAAAAAACTCTAAATGCACTGTTCCAAATTATTAGGCACAGTAGAGTTTCTAAACATTTGATATGTTTGAAAGAACTGAAAATGCTCATTTGTTGAATTTCCAGCATTAACAGGTCACATTCACTGAAATAAAAAGCTATTTAACTCCAAAACATCCTAACAGGCCAAGTTACATGTTAACATAGGAACCCTTCTTTGATATCACCTTCACAATTCTTGCATCCATTGAACTTGTGAATTTCTGGAGAGTTTCTGCTTGTATTTCTTTGCATGATATCAGAATAGCCTCCCAGAGCTGCTGTTTTGATGTGAACTGCCTCCCACCCTTATAGATCTTTTGCTTGATTATACTCCAAAGGTTCTCTATAGCAGTGTTTCCCAACTCCAGTCCTCAAGGCACACCAACAGGTCATGTTTTCAGGACTTCCTTATCATTAGACAGATGATGGAATTATCCCCTGTGCAAGTGATTAAATTATCACCTATGCAATCCTAAGGAAATCCTGAAAACATGACCTGCTGGTGTGCCTTGAGGACTGGAGTCCTCCTGGAAACACTGCTCTATAGAGTTGAGGTCAGGGGAAGATGGTGACCACACCATGAGTTTATCTCCTTTTATGCCCATAGCAGCCAATGCACATAGGTATTCTTTGCAGCATGAGATGGTGCATTGTCATGCATGAAGATGATTTTGCTCCTAAAGGCACGTTTTTGCTTTTTGTACCATGGAAGAAAGTTCTCAGTCAGAAACTCTATATACTCTGCAGAGGTCATTTTCACACCTTCAGGAACCTTAAAGGGGCCTACCAGCTGTTTCCAAATGATTCTGGCCCAAAACATGACTCCTCCACCACCATGCTGACATCGCAGCCTTGTTGGGACATGGTGGCCATCCACCAACCATCCACTACTTCATCCATCTGGACCATCCAGGGTTGCTTGGCACTCATCAGTAAACAAGACTGTTTGAAAATTAGTCTTCATGTATGTCTTGTCCCACTGCAACCGTTTCTGCTTGTGAGCACTGTTTAGGGGTGGCCAAATACAGCTGTGGCCAAAAGTATTGACACCCCTGCAATTCTGTCAAAAAATACTCAGTTTCTTCCTGAAAATGATTGCAATCACAAATTTTTTGGTATTATTATCTTCATTTACCGTATATACTCGCGTATAAGCCGAGTTTTTCAGCCCAAAAATTGGGCTGAAAAGTACCCCCCTCGGCTTATACGCGAGTCAGTGCGGGGGCTGCTGTATACAGCGGTATACAGCAGCCCCCGCATCCCCAGTAATGCAGGGCCCCCCCCCTCATGCTCCGGTCACCTGTAAAGCAAATTATACTTATCATGTCCCGCTGCCGTCCGCGCCCGCCGCTGCCGACATGGCGATCCTCCATCTTCATGCGACCTCTTCCTGTTTCCTGTGTTCGTCGCTGCCAATGACGTCATTACCGGCGCCGAACACAGGAAGTCGGAAGAGGTCGCATGAAGATGGAGGATCGCGATGTCGGCAGATGCGGGCACGGACGGCAGCGGGACATGATAAGTATAATTTGCTTTACAGGTGACCGGAGTCAGGCTGGGGGGCCCTGCATTACTGGGGCTGCCTGTATACTACCACTGGGGCTGCTGTATATAGGGGCTGCTGTATACACCAGTGGGGCTGCAATACCACTGGGGCTGCTGTATATAGGGGCTGCTGTATACACCAGTGGGGCTGCAATACCACTGGGGCTGCTGTATATAGGGGCTGGTGTATACACCAGTGGGGCTGCAATACCACTGGGGCTGCTGTATATAGGGGCTGCAATACCACTGGGGCTGCTGTATATAGGGGCTGCAATACCACTGGGGCTGCTGTATATAGGGGCTGCAATACCACTGGGGCTGCTGTATATAGAGGCTGCAATACCACTGGGGCTGCTGTATATAGGGGCTGCAATACCAATGGGGCTGCTGTATATAGGGGCTGCAATACCACTGGGGCTGCTGTATATAGGGGCTGCAATACCACTGGGGCTGCTGTATATAGGGGCTGCAATACCACTGGGGCTGCAATACTACTGGGGCTGCTGTATATAGGGGCTGCTGTATACACCAGTGGGGCTGCAATACCACTGGGGCTGCTGTATATAGGGGCTGCAATACCACTGGGGCTGCTGTATATAGGGGCTGCAATACCACTGGGGCTGCTGTATATAGGGGCTGCAATACCACAGGGGCTGCAATACCACTGGGGCTGCAATACCACTGGGGCTGCAATACTACTGGGGCTGCAATACTACTGGGGCTGCTGTATATAGGGGCTGCAATACCACTGGGGCTGCAATACTACTGGGGCTGCTGTATATAGGGGCTGCTGTATACACCAGTGGGGCTGCAATACCACTGGGGCTGCTGTATATAGGGGCTGCAATACCACTGGGGCTGCTGTATATAGGGGCTGCAATACCACTGGGGCTGCAATACCACTGGGGCTGCTGTATATAGGGGCTGCTGTATACACCACTGGGGCTGCAATACCACTGGGGCTGCTGTATATAGGGGCTGCAATACCACTGGGGCTGCTGTATATACCACTGTGGCTGCTGTATATACCACTGGGAGCTGCTGTATATACCACTGGGAGCTGCTGTATATACCACTGGGGGCTGCTGTATATCATACTGCTGGGGCCTGTATACCACTGCTGGGGGCTGTATACCTGTGCTGGGGTCCACCCTCGGCTTATACGCGAGTCAATAGATTTTCCCAGGTTTTGGGGGCAAAAGTAGGGGAGTCGGCTTATACACGGGTCGGCTTATACATGAGTATATACGGTAATTTGTCTTCAATGAAAAAACACAAAAGAGAATGAAGCAAAAAGCAAAACATTGATCATTTCACACAAAACTCCAAAAATAGGCCAGACAAAAGTATTAGCACCCTCAGCCTAATACTTGGTTGCACAACCTTTAGCCAAAATAACTGCGATCAGCCGCTTCCGGTAACCATCAATGAGTTTCTTACAATGCTCTGCTGGAATTTTAGACCATTCTTCTTTGGCAAACTGCTCCAGGTCCCTGATATTTGAAGGGTGCCTTCTCCAAACTGTCATTTTTAGATCTCTCCACAGGTGTTCTATGGGATTCAGGTCTGGACTCATTGCTGGCCACCTTAGAAGTCTCCAGTGCTTTCTCTCAAACCATTTTCTAGTGCTTTTTGAAGTGTGTTTCGGGTCATTGTCCTGCTGGTAGACCCATGACCTCTGAGGGAGACCCAGCTTTCTCACACTGGGCCCTACATTATGCTGCAAAATTTGTTGGCAGTCTTCAGACTTCAAAATGCCATGCACACGGTCAAGCAGTCCAGTGCCAAAGGCAGCAAAGCAACCGCAAAATATAAGGGAACCTCCGCTATGTTTGACTGTAGGGACCGTGTTCTTTTCTTTGAATGCCTCTTTTTTTCTCCTGTAAACTCTATGTTGATGCTTTTGCCCAAAAAGCTCTACTTTTGTCTCATCTGACCAGAGAACATTCTTCCAAAACGTTTTAGGCTTTCTCAGGTAAATTTTGGCAAACTCCAGCCTGGCTTTTTTATGTCTCGGGGTAAGAAGTGGGGTCTTCCTGGGTCTCCTACCATACAGTCCCTTTTCATTCAGACGCCGACAGATAGTACAGGTTGATATTGTTGTATCCTCGGACTGTAGGGCAGCTTGAACTTGTTTGGATGTTACATAGTAACATAGTAACATAGTTTTTAAGGTTGAAGGAAGACTTTAAGTCCATCTAGTTCAACCCATAGCCTAACATGTTGATCCAGAGGAAGGCAAAAAAAAACCATGTGGCAACACTAAGCTCCACATTGGGGAAAAAAATTCCTTCCTGAGTCCAGATATGGCAATCAGACTAGTTCCCTGGATCAACGCCCTATCAAAAAATCTAGTATATATAACTGGTAATATTATAATTTTCAAGAAAGGCATCCAGGCCCTTCTTAAATGTTAGTAGTGACTAACTCATTACAACATCATGTGGCAGAGAATTCCATAGTCTCACTGCTCTTACAGTAAAGAATCCGCGTCTGTGATTATGATTAAACCTTCTTTCCTCCAGACGTAGAGGATGCCCCCTTGTCCCAGTCTCAGGCCTAAGAGTAAAGAGATCATTAGAAAGTTCTCTGTACTGTCCCCTCATATATTTATACATTATTATAAGATCACCCCTAAGCCTTCGTTTTTCCAAGCTAAATAACCCCAAGTTTAATAACCTGTCTTGGTATTGCAGACCCCTTAGCCCTCTAATGACTTTTGTCGCTCTTCTCTGGACCCACTCTAGTTCAGCTATGTCTTTCTTATACACCTGAGACCAGAATTGTACACAGTATTCTAAGTGTGGTCGCACTTGTGACTTGTATAGAGGTAAAATTATGTTCTCCTCATGAGCATCTATGCCTCTTTTAATGCATCCCATTATTTTATTTGCCTTTGCAGCAGCTGCCTGATACTGGCCACTAAATGTGAGTTTGTCATCTACCCATACACCCAGGTCTTTTTCAGTGACAGTTTTGCCCAGTGTTTTACAATTAAGCACATAATTATACCTTTTGTTTCCTCTGCCCAAGTGCATAACTTTACATTTATCCCCATTAAAGCTCATTTGCCATTTAGCAGCCAAAGCTTCTAGTTTACATAAATCCTCCTGTAATATAAAATTGTCCTCCTCTGTATTGATTACCCTGCAGAGTATAGTGTCATCTGCAAATATTGAGATTCTACCCTGTATGCCCCCTACAAGGTCATTAATAAATATATTAAATAGAAGCGGGCCCAACACTGACCCCTGTGGTACCCCACTGTTAACTGTGACCCATTCTGAGAGTGTTCCATTAATAACCACCCTTTGTTTCCTATCACTAAGCCAGTTCTTAACCCACTTACACATATTTTCCCCTATCCCCATTGCCCTCATTTTATGTATCAACCTTTTGTGTGGCACCGTATCAAAAGCTTTTGAAAAGTCCATATACACCACATCCACTGCATTTCTTTGGTCCAGTCCAGAACTTACTTCTTCATAGAAGCTTATCAGATTAGTTTGACAGGAACGGTCCCTCGTAAAACCATGTTGATAATGGGTCATGAGGTTATTTTTCTTCAGATACTCCAGTATAGCATCTCTTAGAAAACCCTCTAGGATTTTACCCACAGTAGAGGTTAAGCTTTACTGGCCTATAATTTCCAAGTTCAGTTTTTGTCCCCTTTTTGAATATTGGCACCACATTTGCTATACGCCAGTCCTGTGGTACAGACCCTGTTATTATGGAATTTTTAAATATTAAAAATAATGGTCTATCTATGACAGTACTTAATTCCTGCAGCACTCTGGGGTGTATCCCATCCGGGCCATGGGATTTGTCAATTTTAGTGATTTTTAGACGATGCTGTACTTCCTCTTGGGTTAAGCAGGTGACATTTAATTGAGAATTTTGATTTTCACTGATCATATTGTCTGTCATGGGATTTTCTTGTGTAAATACTGTTGAAAAAAAGTCATTTAGCATTTTGGCTTTTTCCTCATCCTCATCCACCATTTCACCCAGACTATTTTTAAAGGGGCCAACACCATCATTTTTTAGTTTCATACTATTTATGTAGTTAAAAAATATTTTGGGATTATTTTTACTTTCTCTGGCAATGAGTCTCTGTCTTAATCTTTGCTGCCTTGATTTGCTTTTTACAAATGTTATTTAATTTTCTGTATTTATTTAATGCCTCATCACTACCTACTTGCTTTAATTCCCTAAATGCTTTCTTTTTGTCACATATTGCACCCCTTACCGCTTTATTTAGCCATAGTGGTTTCCTCCTATTTCTAGCATGCTTAGTCCCATAGGGTATATATTGTGCACAGGTCCTATTCAGGATGCTAATAAACATCTCCCATTTGCTTTGTGTACTTTTATGTCTCAGGACATCGTTCCAGTTTATTGCACTAAGATCATCTCTCAACCGTTGGAAATTTGCCTTCCTGAAGTTTAGTGTCCTTGTAGCCCCTCTACTACACATCTTAGTAAAGGATACTTGAAAGCTTATTAAGTTATGATCACTATTACCGAAGTGACTTCCAACCCGTATATTTGATATGCGGTCCGGCCTGTTGGTCCAGCAGTGCCCCCCTTCTTGTTGGGTCCTGAACCAGTTGTGAAAGGTAATTGTCTCTCATAGTTTTCAAAAACTTATTACCTTTGCTGGAACTGCAGGTTTCTGATCCCCAATGTATTTCAGGGTAGTTGAAGTCCCCCATAATAATGACTTCTCCCTGAGTCGCTGCTTCATCTATTTGCTTTATGAGGATAGTCTCCTCCACTTCCATTATTGTTGGGGACTTATAACAAACCCCTGTCAGTAATTTATTATTTTTTCCCCCTCCCCTTATCTCCACCCACAGGGACTCTACATTTCCATTAGATTCACCTATATTATCACGCAGGATGGGTTTTAAGGATGATTTTACGTATAAACATACACCACCTCCTCGCTTATTTGTACGGTCATTTCTGAACAGACAATAGCCCTGTAAATTAACAGCCCAGTCATGGCTCTCGTCCAGCCAAGTCTCCGAAATCCCCACCATGTCATAATTATTTTCCAACAAAATCAATTCTAATTCCTCCATTTTGTTGGTGAGGCTTCTGGCATTAGTGTACATGCACTTTATGCATCTCTCTTTACCTCTATTCCTTCCTACTATATTGACTGTTCTAACCCCACCACACATGCCACCCACAATTTTATTACTTGTGCCCAGGTTACTATTTACACTATCTTCCCCTCCTATACAATGAATACCCTCCCCCCAATCCCTAGTTTAAACACTCCTCCAACCTTCTAGCCATTTTCTCCCCCAGCACAGCTGCACCCTCCCCATTGAGGTGCAGCCCGTCCCTAGCATAGAACCTGTAGCCAACAGAGAAGTCGGCCCAGTTCTCCAGGAACCCAAACCCCTCCTTCCTACACCAATTCCTGAGCCACTTATTTATCTCACTAATCTCCCTTTGCCTCTCTGGTGTGGCACGTGGTACAGGCAGTATTTCAGAGAATACTACCATGGAGGTCCTTGCCTTAAGCTTGCAGCCTAATTCCCTGAAATCATCTTTAAGGACCTTCCACCTACCTCTAACTTTGTCATTTGTGCCAATGTGCACCATGACCGCTGGGTCCTCACCAGCCCCTCCCAGTAATCTGTCAACCCGATCAGCGATGTGCCGGACTCGAGTGCCAGGTAGGCAGCACACTGTTCGACGATCCCTGTCTTTGTGACAGATTGCCCTATCTATTCCCCTAATAATTGAGTCCCCCACTACCAGCACCTGTCTGGCCTGCCCTTCTCTCCTGTTTTCCCCCTTACTGGAGCAGCCACTCCTCTGGCTTTCAGAGGTCATGCCCTGCTGCAGCAGCGCTGTACTTGAACTCACACCCCCCTCATCTGCCAACATAGCAAATTTATTGGGGTGTGCCAGATCAGGGCTAGCCTCCCTGGCACCCTTCCCTCTCCCCCGCCTTCTAACTGTCACCCAACTAGATACCTCACGGTCCTGCAGCTCCATACTACCATCCTCCCCCACATCTATCCCATTGAGCAGCTGTTCAGTGAGTAGCAGACTCCTTTCCATATTGTCTATGGATCTCAGCGTTGTTAGTTGTTCATTTAGATCCAGTATCTGGGCTTCCAAATGCACAACATACTCACATTTCACACAGCAGTATGCACCCTCGACCGGCTGTTCAAGGAATGCATACATGTGGCAAGATATACACTGGATGGCATTGCCAATTATGGAGCTCATTTCCTAATGGGGATTGCACCAGACAGAAATGATAAGTAAAAAGAAATGCAAAGTATTAATTAAATACAACCTGCAATTCAGTAAGTCCTCCCTTCCAAACTCCCTGAATCCAAAGTCACTGAATCACAAGTCACACACTTACTTCCGTCCGCACTTGCGCTCCGTCACACTCAGCTCGTGTCACACTCGCTAGAAAATCAGATTTAAATCTTTTTTTTTTTTTTTTCCCCTTAGCAGAAAATCAGCCTACAGCTCAGGGTACTTCCAAAGGGAAGTCGAGGTTCTTTATCCACCATCCGCACAATCTTGCGTTGAAATCTCTTGTCAATTTTTCTTTTCCCTCCACATCAGGGGAGGTTAGCCACAGTGCCATGGGCTTTAAACTTCTTGATGACACTGCTCACGGTAGACACAGGAACATTCAGGTCTTTGGAGATGGACTTGTAGCCTTCAGATTGCTCATGCTTCCTCACAATTTGGTTTCTCAAGTCCTCAGACAGTTCTTTGGTCTTCTTTCTTTTCTCCATGCTCAATGTGGTACACACAAGGACACAGGACAGCGGTTGAGTCAACTTTAATCCATGTCAACTGGCTGCAAGTGTGATTTAGTTATTGCCAACACCTTTTAGGTGCCACAGGTAAGTTACAGGTGCTGTTAATTACACAAATTAGAGAAGCATCACATGATTTTTCTAACAGTGCCAATACTTTTGTCCACCCCCTTTTTTATGTTTGGTGTGGAATTATATCCAATTTGGCTTCAGGACAATTCTTTTTGTGTTTTTTCGTTGAAGACAAATTAAATAAAGATAATAATACCAAAGAATTTGTGATTGCAATCATTTTCAGGAAGAAACTGAGTATTATCTGACAGAATTGCAGGGGTGTCAATACTTTTGGCCACAACTGTAGTAGGTTTATGCACCACAGCAAGCCTTTGAACGATATTACACCTTGAGGGTCGAGGGACTCCAGAGGCACTAGCAGCTTCAAATATCTGTTTGCTGATTTGTAAGGCCTTTTTAGCAGCTGCTCTCTCAATCCGATAAACTTGCCTGGCAGAAACCTTCCTCATTCTGCCTTTATCTGCACGAACATACCTGTGCTGAGAATGAGTCACAACTCTCTTCACAGTACGATGATCACGCTTAAGTTTTTTTGCAATATCTAATGTTTTCATCCCTTGTCCAAGGCAGACCCTTCATCATCCCTACTTTAATTTTCTGAGATAATGGCCTTTGGGTTTTCAGTGGCTGTAAGACATAATTATCAACATTTATAGAAATAAACACATGAAATAGTCACCCTGTTTGTAATGACTCTATATAATATATGCGTTTCACTTTATGTATTGAATTACTGAAATTAATTAACTTTTTGATGATAATCTAATTCATTAAGATGCACCTGTATTTTATTGTCTGAATGGGTAGGAGGAGCACCTAAGATTTTTTTTTACATATCACACTGCCTCTTTGCTCACTGAAAACAACACAGTGAAACTTGCCTAAATCAATAGGTCACTTTATCACAATACAAATCCTATCAAATTGGCCACTCACAAAACTGACTATTCACTTTATTCTCAAATATAATACGAAGGCAAATTTGAAAAGTTGTCAATACCAAGCAGTCACATTTCACTTGTGTCTATTGATGTGATCATGAGAAACACTGAAAAGAGAAATGTGATTGGTTACGTAAAGAAGCTGCTTAAGTATATTATTATTAGATTATATACATTTTATCATTCCTATTTTTTTACTTTATTTTAGGTTATCAACACACTGTCTATGTTATCCTGGACACAGGTTGCACAAAGTAAAGGTCTTTCGTAAGTATTGCATGTTAGCTTATTGGTGTGTTTTTTTAAAATTTATTTACAGTGACGCTTAAAAGAATACCAATGGTGCGTTACACAATGATTATATGATATTTGCTGTTTGTTCTCAGGCCGTTCCCTATTGAGGATTATGAAGCAGATGATGACATCTACAGTGGTCTCTCTGATCAAATTGAGTAAGTTAGAAAAAGCTACATCAAAAATAATGATACTAAAAAAACCAAACTATTTATTTCTTAGTATTAACTTTTTTTAATAAGAAATGTGCATTCAATATTTTCCTCCTTGCCCTGTAATGTTATCACTGTAAATCCTCTGAATATTCCTGCAAAATGCCAGAATTGTGATTATTGTCCCATAAATATGAGTTTAGTTTAGTTTCTTGTAAATAAATATAACTTATCTCAATAGGCTTAAAGGGAATCTGTTACCAGTTTTTTGCAATGGAATCCAAGAGCAGCATGATATAGCAGAGAAATTTTCTAGAAAACTCCGGTGCCACATGCAAATTATCTTCTTTATTAATTCAGCTAAAAATCTTCACAGATGCCACCGAAGGGGAAAGACTAAACGCGTTTCGGAGGGTCACTCCTTAGTCGAACGACTAAGGAGTGACCCTCCGAAACAAGTTTAGTGTTTCCCCTTCGGGGGCATCTGTGAAGATTTTTATCGGAATTAATAAAGAAGATAATCTGCATGTGGCACAAGAGTATTCTATAAAATTTCTCGTATATACGTTGCACGCCTGCAACTTTTCCGAAAGCCTGGGAGTCCTGTGATACATTGGGTGGTGGAACCTACATTTCCTTGCATTAGCATGATATAGCGACAAAGATCCTGAATCGATTCCAGTGATGTATCACCTATTAGGCTGGTTTCTTTACTTTTGTTAACATCACTGTTTTATCTGCTATAGATCTAGCGCTCACACCACTGATTGACAGATTCCAGGAAGATTAGAAAGAAGTGGCACTCACCATCTTTAAAAGTCAAGTCTTTATTACTTCACTGAAAATTCAGGCACCAGAGCTTAGGATGTCGGAACCTCCTGCGTCTTAAACTATCCTCTTTGGATTCTCAATGAAGTAATAAAGACTTGACTTTTAAAGATGGTGAATGCCACTTTTTTCTCTTTTTTGGGGGATTTTCCTAAGTATTAATTTCACTAGTGAGCACCCCATCTGTGTCCTATAGCTTGGAATACACCTAGACTGTGAGACACTGGAAAACCCTTGTGAAATATTTGTGTATCCATGCACAGGTGGTGCCAAAGAATTTTGTGTCTATTTTTCAGTGACTTATTGACAGTTTTCTGTGTATACTGTGCATAGAAAGAAAGATGCTAATCAGAAGTGGAGGCAGGTCACCCAGAGTGGGGGGTTTCCAATTCCAATTTCATCCATTCAGTCGTATCCAGTCGTATTGCTAGGTACATACCAAAAAAAAAAAAAGATGAAGCAGGCAGCACTCTCAAAGAGGTTAGAAGTTCAGCTACAGACCCTTATTGGCCCTGGTGGTTCAGTGGAAAGTCATACGGAATCTTTATCAAGCCTCACTTTATAAAGCGTGATAAAGATTCTGTATGAATTGAAATATTGCCACTGAACCACCAGGACCAACAAAGGTCTGTAGCTGAAATTTTTTGAGAGTGCTGCCTGCTTCATCTTTTTTTTGCTCGCTCTCTCTCTCTCTCTCTCTCTCTCTATATATATATATATATATATATATATATATATATATTCACACGCATGCACGCGCGCACACACACACACACAATAGAGACTGCTATGGGCTGAATACAAAATAGCTGTATATACAATAGAGAATACACAATGAAGATTGCTGCTGGCTGTATACAAGATAGAGAATATTCTATAGAGACTGCTACTGGCTGTATACACGATAGGGAAAGCACAATAAAAACTGCTGATGGCTATATACACAATGGAGAATACACAATAGAGACTGCTGCTGGCTATACACACAATAGAGAATACACAATAGAGACTGCTGCTGGCTGTATTAACAATAGAGACTACTTCTGGCTTTATACACAATAGAGAATACATAATAGAGCCTGCTATGGGCTGTACATATGATAGAGACTGCTGCTGGCTGTACATACAATAGAGAATGCACAATAGAGACTGCTTCTGGCTGTATACACAATTTAGAATAAACAATAGAGACTGATGCTGGCTGTATACACAATTGAGACAGCTGTGGGCTGTATACACAATGCAAATGGATGCATACCGTATGCACACTAGACGGCTGCTCACTGTATGCATAATAGATGGCTACTGGCCATTTGCACAATAGAGACTGCTGGCAGTATGCACAATAGAGACTGCTGGCTATATGCACAATAGAGGATGCTGGCTCTATATCTTGTATACACAGCACCACATTGTACACGCAGATCCACACTATATACATACAACAGTATATACAGCCACACTGTAATACAGGATATAGTGTATAAACAGTATGATGCTGTACACAGATATACAGACATCATACTCACCAGCAGCAGCTCCAACGTTCAAATACTGCTGGCACCGCACGCTGTGGGGTGAGTTCCTGTTTGTACTGCCAATGTCAGGCTATAGGGTGCATGCACAGTACAAACCTGGCCGAGCCTGACATCACTGGAGTCTGTCAGTCTCGGCCAGCCGGGTCCTTTCTGCTTTGGCGGCTGCGGGCCGTGGCAGTGATTGACAGAAGAGGGGTCCATAGAAAAGGTAAGGTGGTGGGGCCCAGAGGTGATTGGGGCCCATGTGCCGGGTTAACGAGAAGTGTTAAGTAATTAAACGGACTGGACAGCCTGAGCCCCAATCAACTCTGGCCCCTCTAAAGACTCAGAGCAGTCATGCCCTCATAGCAGCCCTAGTTTATGGGAGCTGTATGAGTCTCCTCCAGCACCGCAGTTCAAAGGAATAGATCTTTCTTTGATCCCCCTTTGTCAAGGTCCACATCTCGCACCTGTACAATGCAATTGGGAATGCAATGGCTGAGACTAATCGTCATTTAGTGGTGATCAAGGTGTCCTTGCACTTCCACAGTTTCTCCATGTTTATCATTGCCGCACGATCCATTGCAAGCCGCCGCTTGTTTTCAGCCACTGTTACAATCAATAAGGGACCTCAGGAAGATGAAACTGTCTACTATTTCTATTTCTTCATTTTCCATCTTCAAATTCACCTTCTTGCTGGTTGTAGTCATTATCTTGGTCTTCTTCACATTTTGAAGTAAACCAAACATCTTGCTTTCTTCACAGCTTTAAGGTCATGGTTTATGGTCATGTCATTTATGGTCATGATTTTTACATGATAGGGGTTCAAATGTCATGAAACAATTAGTGCTCTTGTAATAATTTTATTAATTGTATTAAAACTACAGCAGGCAACCTAGTAAATGACACATCACTGGAATCAGGATATTTGCCCCTATACAATGCTGCTTTCAGATTTCATACCAAAAATCTGCTGAAAGATTATCTTTAAGCCTATTGAAAGAAGTTGTATTTCTTCATAAGTAACTGAACTAAATTGACATTCGGGTTATCAGGCTCCCTGCCCTGCATCAAGTTGCAATTAAACAGACCAAACTTGTTGACAGATTCTCAATAAAAAGCAGAGTTGTAATGATTCCCAATGGGCACAATAGTAAACAATGAATTTAGTCAGAACTAGTGGCTCCTGCTGTGGTAACATCTCCTTTAACCTTCCTCAGACAGCCAAACACACACTGCTGTGTATCCAAAGCTATGTCTCTACGACGGCACATCCGCTAAACTGATTTAGAATGGGTAACTCAATGTCACCTTCTCCTCAGGGAGTTTCTCTAACTGGGTCTCTATTCTTCATGTAGAAAGATTTTGCTTGTGTTTCCATGGCCTCTAAACAATGATTGGTTGTCACTT
Organism: Allobates femoralis; assembly: GCA_033576535.1. NCBI lineage: Eukaryota > Metazoa > Chordata > Amphibia > Anura > Aromobatidae > Allobates > Allobates femoralis. The sequence goes on from JARQOC010000241.1 coordinate 88,235, forward strand.
TTCTTGGCAGTTATTACTGAAGCTCAATATCACATCCTTTGAAAGCTCACCCACTGTAGGAGGTTACCATCACACTTGACAGGTGTTCATCCAACAACAGTGCGTTGAAATTCCCTCTAAATAACTAAGCCGACATGTCTCCACCCAAAGTTTCACGGTTCCTTTTTCATGTGCCTATGTATCATACTGCAGCAGGCCTCTAAATGAGACCGCAACAGTCAAATGGACAGATTATCCCACATACGATTTCACTTAGGCTGGTTTCACACTGCAGTTTTTTCCCAGATCAGGTTCCTTCCAGCTTGTGTGCCAAAACCAGGAGTGTCTCCAAAACTAAGAACAGGTGTCAATCTTTTAATTATAGTTTTTCTCTGCAAGTTAAGGGCGCATTACACGCTATGATATTGTTAACAATATCGTTGATACGTCACGGCTTTTGGGGCAGTGAAACGACGTCATTGCGTGTGACACGTAGATTCAACCAACGATAAGTCGGCTGATGATGGATCGGAGGTTTATGAACGTGACCATAAATCAGTCATTGATCGTTTGTTCAACCTACAGCATGGGTGTGTGTGACACCTTGATAGCAATGTCGTTTACGACTTCACCTATTCAGAACTGAAGGACGTAGGCAACCAATGACCACATGACCACAAGTATCTCGCTTGTCGCAGAATCGTTGCTGCGTCGTTCACGATATATGTACATGTGACATCTCACCAGCGATCATTGAACGTCGTTCCAGCGATCTAGGTCAAGTCGGATCGTTAGTCGGATCGCTGGGACATTGAAGCGTGTAACGGGCTTTACACTCCTGGTTTTGGCACACAAACCGGATGGAACCTGATCAGGGAAAAAACTGCAGCGTGAAACCATCCTTAGCTAAGGATACTTTCACATCAGTGTTTCTTTTCACTTCCGGCAGATCAGGGATTTTGGGCCTTTTACCTGCCCATATAAAATGGGTGAAAGCACTATTTATTGTGTTTATATTTAGATGCTTGAGTATCAGGGGTAATGTCTGTAATGGGTATAGGAGTCTGGCAAAGCTGATCATTTTAAGTAAATGGCATCTTCCCAGAGGAGATAGTGGCAGATTCTGCCATTTCCAAAGTTCTCCCAATATTTTTTTCGATCAGAGGTGTATAATTTAGTGAATATAATTGTGCCAAAAGCCTGCCTATCTTAATTTCCAGATAGGTGATATGTGTCTTTGCAATATGTAGTTCTAGGCCTAGTTTGCTCCATCATTCCACAATCGTTTTTTCCCCCAATTCTAAGAGTTCGCTCTTGGCGATATTGACCTTGTAGCCTGAGTATTCCCCATATTTCTGGATAAACTGAAAGATACTTCCTAATTGTTCCATTGGCTGGGACAAGAACAAGATGACATCATCTGCAAATACTGCTATTTTAGTGTTGCTAGCGCCCACCCTGATTCCCTCAAATAGATCCGACTCTTCCATATACCGAGCAAAGGACTCCAGTGCCAAGTTGAACAGCAATGGAGACATCGGGCATCCCTGCCTGGTCCCCTTATATAAGTAAAATGGCTCATAGAGGAAGCCTGGCATGTGTATTCTAGCTGTCAGGTCTCTATACACCCCCTACAGGTATATTCTAAAGTTGCCCTTTATGTTGAAAGAGTCCAGAGTCGCCCCTATCCAGTTCCAGCTAACATTATCAAAAGCTTTCTCTGCATCCAGAGCCAGCAAAGCCGTCTCTTTCCTGACTGGCTGTGGAAATCCACCCCGTCCAACACAGTTAGTACCTTTTGTATGTTTTTCACCGCCGCCCTGCCCTTAATGAATCCTACTTGTACAGGGGTCACCAGTTGGGGTAATACTACTGCCAACCTGTCCGCCATTATTTTTGACATAATCTCTTGGTCTACATCAATAAGGGAGATGGGTCTATAAGAGCAGGCCTCCAGGGGGTCCTTGCCTAGTTTGGGTATGACTTTAATATATGTTTCTTTAGATCTTTCTGCTATGGCCCCCGTTAAGAGGATGGTGTTGTAATAATTTGTTAGCAATGGGGAGATATGTTCCCTGAGGGCCTTATAAAACTCCCCGCTAAATCCAGCTGGGCTTGGTGCTTTCCCATTTTGGAGATGACTTATGGTTTGTCTCACATCCCTTCTGTTATTTCTGCATTAATTGCTCTTTTGTTCTTGTGTTAGTTTTGGAAGAGTGATTTGTTGGAGGAATTTTTTATTTTCTGCCAAATTAGTATATGAGAGTTTATATAATGTTTAGTAAACGTTTTGTAGTATTTCAATGATTTTCCTAGGTTCAAAGGTTATAGTTCCCTGGCCGTCTCTAGTCTATCAATTGGATTTGACTGCAGACGCCCTTTTGCCAGTCTTGCCAGCAATTTCCCCACTTTGTTCCCATATCTCAGCAATTCAACCTTCTGTCTAGAGCAGTACATCTGTTCCCTCCTGTCAATCCAGGTTTCAAACTCTTGTTTGGACAGCTTCCATTTTTCCCTGCTTTGAGTTGTGGGGCTCTGCAGGAACTCTGTATATATATTTCTAAGCTTTGCACTACAATCTGAGTATTTTTCTGCTACTCTATTCTTGAGTGATGCCAGAAACATCATAATTTTGCCTCTTAGCACCGCTTTGAACGCATGTTGATTTTCATGTTCCTTGTTGTCCCGTTCAAATTCCTCCCACCAGCCCCGTAATTTGTCATTAAATCCCTCATCTTTTGTAAAATAAGATGGAAATTTCTACATGTAATGTGTTCCTTTTATCTGGTTATCCACCAGTTCCATACCCACCGGAGCATGGTCAGATTTGACAAGTTCGTAGATCTCCACTGACTTCTTTCTATTTAATAGTCTCTCCGAGTTGAGCAGATAGTCTATCCTTGACCAGGATTGGTGAGCATGAGAGAAGTGGGTAAACTCTCTATCCTCTGCATGTAACCAATACCAAACATCCCTCAATCCAGTTTGTTCAAGGAAGGAGGTGAGACGAGTCTCTCCTTTTGGAGGAGTCAGGCTCTGGCTCTTTCTGTCCTCCTGCCCATTGTGAACCGTGTTAAGTCTCCTCCAGTAATTATCAGAGGTGGGTTGCCCAGGACAATCTTCCTCTCCAGGTCATCAAAGAAGACTCTGATTGAACCATTAGGTCCAGCTACATTGTAGATTGAATAGACTTCTCCTCCATGCTCTATGGTGACCCAAACCCATCTCCCCTGATCATCACACTCCTGGGACAGCAAATTAAATAAAAAATTATGGTGGAACAGTATCACTACCGCTACATGTCTACTTTGAGCTGACGAGCCCACTACTTTCCCCACTCCAGTTTGCTGAGCCTAAAAAAATCCTCTTCCTTTAGATGTGTTTCTTGAAGCAATACAATATTGGGCAAGTACCTTTTCAAATGTGTCCGTATCTTTACTCTTTTATTCGGGGATCTTAGGCTTTTCACATTCCAAGAGATGACCTTCATAGTCCCTGTCACTACAGCCTATTACCTCTTGCTTTGTTTTCCTTATGGGGGTTCTAGTAATTAAAAGAAGATCCTCAGGTGGTTACTGAAGGGTAGAAAAGACAGAAAAAAGACTTAAAGATATGAAAGGGGATAGAGACTTAAACCTTAAAACAAATAAACAGTGAGCTCTCAATATGCTGTAGTGTTTTTCTAGCTTTTTACACCACTAATAGCGTGGTGGACTTCGCTTTTTTTCTGAGGAAGTAAGGGCTACCAAAAAGAAAAAATGAAAAACTTGTGGGAAGAAGCATATTCCACCCACACATCTACTTATATAATCGGGAGTTTGGAATTCGGGCATTGTAGCCGAATCCCAAGCTCCTTTGCGGCACTGCGAGCGATGACGCGCAGCGTCATCGCGAGCCGCAGCCGCACTACCCTTAAAAAAAAAAAAAATTATGCTCACCTCTCCCCGAGCCCCCGCCGTGTTCCTGCAGGCTCCCGGTGGCTCCCGCAGGGTCCCAGTGTCTGCAGAGGTCTTCTACTGCAGTCTAGGACCTGCCGTGATGTCACAGTCACGTGACACCAGGTTACTCCATGGTAACTTGCGGTCACGTGACTGTGACATCACGGCAGGTCCTAGACTGCAGTAGAAGACCTCTGCAGACACTGGGAGCCTGCAGGAGCCACCGGGAGCCTGCAGGAACACGGCGGGAGACGGCGGGGGCTCGGGGTGAGGTGAGCATTAACTTTTTTTTTTAACCCCTGCCTTCCTGTTTGGAGACGTTTTACTGTACTGAGCATGCTCAGTACAGTAAAAGCCTCCTCCAGCCTCACAGCCTCCCCATCCTCACAGCCTCCTCCAGCCTCACAGCCTCCTCTTGCCTCACAGCCTCCTCCAGCCTCACAGCCTCCTCCAGCCTCACAGCCTCCTCCAGCCTCACAGCCTCCCCATCCTCACAGCCTCCTCCAGCCTCACAGCCTCTTCCAGCCTCACAGCCTCCTCCAGCCTCACTGCCTCCTCCAGCCTCACAGCCTCCCCATCCTCACAGCCTCCTCCAGCCTCACAGCCTCTTCCAGCCTCACAGCCTCCTCCAGCCTCACTGCCTCCTCCAGCCTCACAGCCTCACTGCCTCCTGCAGCCTCACAGCCTCATAGCCTCCTCCAGCCTCACAGCCTCGCAGCCTCCTCCTGCCTCACAGCCTCCTCCAGCCCCACAGACTCACAGCCTCCTCCAGCCTCACACCCTCCTCCAGCCTCACAGCCTCACAGCCTCCCCATCCTCACAGCCTCACAGCCTCCTCCATCCTCACAGCCTCCTCCAGTCTCACAGCCTCCAGCCTCACAGCCTCCTCCAGCCTCACAGCCTCCCCATCCTCACAGCCTCCTCCAGCCTCACAGCCTCACAGCCTCCTACAGCCTCCTCCATCCTCACAGCCTCCCCATCCCCTCAGCCTCCTCCATCCTCACAGCCTCCTCCGTCCTCACAGTCTCCTCCGCCCTCACAGCCTCCCCATCCTCACAGACTCCCCATCCTCACAGCCTCCTCCAACCTCACAGCCTCCCCATCCTCACAGCCTCCCCATCCTCACAGCCTCCTCCAGCCTCACAGCCTCCTCCACCTTCACAGCCCCCTCCACCTTCACAGCCTCCTCCATCTTCACAGCCTCCTCCATCCCCTCTGCCTCCTCCATCCTCACAGCCTCCTCCACCTTCACAGCCTCCTCCATCTTCACTGCCTCCCCATCCTCACAGCCTCCTCCATCCTCACAGCCGCCTTCATCCTCACAGCCTCCTCCATCCTCACAGCCTCCTGCATCCTCACAGCCTCCTCCATCTTCACAGCCTCCCTATCTTCACAGCCTCTTCCATCCTCACAGCCTCCTCCATCCTCACAGCCTCCTCCATCGTCACTGCCTCCTTCGTCCTCACAGCCTCCTCCATCCCCTCAGCCTCTTCCATCCTCACAGCCTCCTCCATCCCCTCTGCCTCCTCCATCCTCACAGCCTCCTCCATCCTCACAGCCTCCTCCATCTTCACAGCCTCCTCCATCTTCACAGCCTCCCTATCCTCATTGCCTCCCCATCCTCACAGCCTCCTCCATCCTCACAGCCGCCTTCATCCTCACAGCCTCTTCCATCCTCACAGCTTCCTCCATCCTCACAGCCTCCTCCATCTTCACAGCCTCCCTATCTTCACAGCCTCTTCCATCCTCACAGCCTCCTCCATCCTCACAGCCTCCTCCATCCTCAGCCACACTACCTGACACCGCTGCCATCCTGCCAACCGTCGGCCCCGCTTCATCGCTACCGCCCTCGCGCCCTCCTCACAGCCTCCTCCGCCCTCACAGCCTCCCCATCCTCACAGACTCCCCATCCTCACAGCCTCCTCCAACCTCACAGCCTCCCCATCCTCACAGCCTCCCCATCCTCACAGCCTCCTCCAGCCTCACAGCCTCCTCCACCTTCACAGCCTCCTCCATCTTCACAGCCTCCTCCATCCCCTCTGCCTCCTCCATCCTCACAGCCTCCTCCACCTTCACAGCCTCCTCCATCTTCACTGCCTCCCCATCCTCACAGCCTCCTCCATCCTCACAGCCGCCTTCATCCTCACAGCCTCCTCCATCCTCACAGCCTCCTGCATCCTCACAGCCTCCTCCATCTTCACAGCCTCCCTATCTTCACAGCCTCTTCCATCCTCACAGCCTCCTCCATCCTCACAGCCTCCTCCATCGTCACTGCCTCCTTCGTCCTCACAGCCTCCTCCATCCCCTCAGCCTCCTCCATCCTCACAGCCTCCTCCATCCCCTCTGCCTCCTCCATCCTCACAGCCTCCTCCATCCTCACAGCCTCCTCCATCTTCACAGCCTCCTCCATCTTCACAGCCTCCCTATCCTCACTGCCTCCCCATCCTCACAGCCTCCTCCATCCTCACAGCCGCCTTCATCCTCACAGCCTCTTCCATCCTCACAGCTTCCTCCATCCTTACAGCCTCCTCCATCTTCACAGCCTCCCTATCTTCACAGCCTCTTCCATCCTCACAGCCTCCTCCATCCTCACAGCCTCCTCCATCCTCAGCCGCACTACCTGACACCGCTGCCATCCTGCCAACCGTTGGCCCCGCTTCATCGCTACCGCCCTCGCGCCCTCCGCGAGGTCCACGCTGCCCGGATGCCGCTGGTGCCTTCCGCCCCTCGCCGCTCTCTCACTGCTGGGGCCTCAATGTCGCCATGCTGGTGGAGTAGCGGTCTACGGGCTGTGGCCGGGTGCCGGGAGCCAGTGACGTCGTCCTGTGGCCGGCAACAGCCAATGGGAGAGAGCGGACCGTGTCAGCCTGCAAAGCCTATATAAATGAGGTTAAGACTGGCATCAACCACAGGCGTAGGTGCTGGCAGAAAAAATTATATACTTACAGATAGGTGAACCGCCGCGACACTACTATATTAATGATTAAAGTGAATAAATGAGTAGCACCAACAAGACGAGGATCTTATGAGTATAATGCAATTGTGAAATGCAGAAGCTGCCCTGTGCTATACATGTAAACCGGAGAACTTAGTCTCATTAGTAGCTACTAAAGAATAAGCTTGGCATCCACATCAAGGAGTCTCCATTGCCAAGTCCTAACACTATGCCTCACAGAAATGGTGTAATGTGAATGGATATATATGTCCTAGGTGTAATTAAAAACGACGATTAGGTGTGTATCAGGATCTAGCAATGGTGTCCAAGTGTGGCAACCAAACTAAAGAAAAAGAAAAAATGGAACATGGGAACTAAATTATGGAGTGGGAGCTGTGGCCGGGTGTCGGGAGCCAGTGACGTCGTCCTGTGGCCGGCAACAGCCAATGGGAGAGAGCGGACCGTGTCAGCCTGCAAAGCCTGACACGCCCCGCTCACTCCCATTGGCCGCCCCTGCTAGCGGATTGGGCGCTGTGTTGTACACACAGGACGCCCATCCCATTGGCCAGGACTTGGCGTCCTAGACCAATCGGATGGCCGTCCTGTCTTTACCACACACCGCCCAATCCGCTCCTTCCCCTCAAGTCACATGTGTGACCTGAGGGCAGGGACTGATCCCTCTCTGCATCACCCAACCCGCCGCAGAGGATAATGCCGTGTGACTGGGGCTGCGATCAGCCCCAGCACGCAGCCACGTCCTGCCGCCGAGCGGTGATGTCGCCGCTCCAGCCGCATCTCTCCTCACCCCTCCAGCCGGCCCTCTCCTCAACCCTCCAGCCGGACCTCTCCTGACCCCTCCAGCTGGACCTCTCCTCACCACTCCAGCCTCTGCTCTCCTCACCCCTCCAGCCTCTGCTCTCCTCACCCCTCAGCCTCCCGCCACATCATACTCTGCTATCCACAGAGCCCCCTCTATACTCTGATACCCACAGAGCCGCCTCTATACTCTGATACCCACAAAGCCGCCTGTATTCTCTGCTACCCACAGAGCCGTTTTTATACTCTGCTACCCACAGAGCCGCCTCTATACTCTGCTATCCACAGAGCCGCCTCTATACTCTGCTACCCACAGAGCCGCCTCTATACTCTGCTACCCACAGAGCCGCCTCCATACTCTGCTACCCACAGACCCGCCTGTATACTCTGCTACCCACGGAGCCACCTATATACTCTGCTACCCACAGAGCTGCCTGTACAATCTGCTACCCACAGAGCCTTCTCTATACTCTGCTACCCACAGAGCTGCCTGTATAATCTGCTACCCACAAACCTGCCTGTATACTCTGCTACCCACAGAGCTGCCTGTATGCTTTCCTACCCACAGAGCCGCCTGTATAATCTGCTACCCTCAGAGCAGTCTGTATACTCTGCTACCCACAGAGCCCCATGTATACTCTGCTAGCCACTCACCTGCCTGTATACACACAATTCATTTCACCGCGCTCCCGATGCAATTGCATTGCCTTTTTACTAGTTATAAATAATTGGCAAAATGCCATCTGCATCTTCTCCTCCGCCCTGATCCATACCTTTGCATAACTCTTTGCCCTCCACTCCTCCAGAACCCATGTCCCTTCCCCAAATAAGGGGCAGATTGACATTTCCCACCTAAGCCCATCTTCATTAAGGTGCAACATACAGTATATCAATTGGCAGTACTCAACACATTACCAACAGCATCCAGTCACCTTGGGGAGACACTGTCCTGTTTGTAGAAGAAGTGTCTGGGAAGGGGGGGAGACCTATCAAGAGCAAGATGTATATGATGCAGTCCATTTCAATGGTGCTTCATCTGCGTCTGCCAGATGCCCTCTGAGACTTTGGTGTTGAGGGGAAGCTGTCTTCCTCACAACCACTTCTTCGTTCGTTGCTGTTTGCGTTGCGCAGTATTTTTTCCATGTCTTTTTCTGCATCACTTGCCGATTTGTAGATGAGGTTATCACCATCATTTTGGAAAATCCTCAGTGTCGCCTGGTATTGTAGTGCAAAACCTTTCTTTGCTTGATAAAGTGCTGCACATATTTTACTAAAGGCTCTCTTGCATTTTGCCATCTCCGCAGAATAGTCTTCAAATAATAGGACTTTCATCAACCTCAAAGTCACTGGCTGGGGACATCTTCTATATGCTCTCATTATGTCAAACTTATTATTATAGTCCATGAATTTCATGATTACTTGACATGGTCTGAAAGTCCGGTCATCAGATCCTTGATTGTGAGCTCGTAGATCTGGCCCAACTCTGTGAACCCTTTCAACCCTACAACTGTGATTAATTCTCAGGGCCATTGGTAGGTCTCTTTTGCAAAGTCTTTGTAGTTCAGCTGCAGTAACTGACTCGGGGAGTCCCACTAGCCTTAGGTTGTTGCGCCTTGCCCTGTTTTCCAGGTCCTCGACCTTCTCAGACAGGCAGTTTGTTTCCGCAGTTGTCTCTTTCAGCTGCGAGGAGAGCTGTGTAATAGCACCCTTCAGGTGCAAGACCCTCTGCTCCAGCTCCACTTTCGATTCTTTGTTTGCTCACTTCATCTTGGAGATGTTGGAGGGACTTTTTGATAGCCTGTTCCAGGTTTTTTGGATGTCTGGCATGATGCTACTTGCCACATCAGCCGCCAGTATGTTAAAGTTTATTTATATCAATCTTGAAGGGGTCTTTCCTGCTGCACTCATTTAGGTCTTGAATGTTCTCCTCACTTAGGGATTTCTGTTGTGAGTTTGTTGCAGGAGTGTCCTCTCCCGCAGGGCTTGGGTCCGCACTGCTTGTTTGCCGAGGGCCTTCCGGCTTTTGTGAGCACGTAGCGATCCATTTGCTGAAGTGGTGACGTAAATGGAGTCAGTGTCAGGTCCCTCTGCTGTTGCCCTTTGGCCTTTCTCCTGAGATTATCAGTTCCTATGTTTCTTTGGAGCTATGGAAATATGTTGTGCTGCAGTACGCAGTATGCACTTCTAGGTAAATATATCTTTATTAAAGTTTTCCATAATATTAACAAAGTGATCAACAGAGTAATCAACATAGTATCTCAAGAGAAATAAGAAAAAGTTGACACAATACAATATCCAAGAGAAACGATACGTAGCCATTTAAAGCAGTGTTACAAGACAAGATATTCTCATAGTGAGCCAAAGGCTAAGGCCGTTTCTCTCCATCTAACCAACAAGCACAATGTGTTGCCTCTCCTCTGGTGTCAGCCAGGGAGGATTTTGTTTGGTCCCAGGCCACACTAATCGCCTTGGGGAATTAATAGCTAAACAACTTTTAACTTAGGTAATATTATAATCAAAATCGTCCAGGTGTAGGAAAACTTAGAAGAGGAAGAGATTAAATGAAGAAGGGAAAAGAGAGAGAGGGAGAAGGTGGGAGTAAATTGTGAATGAGAAAGAGAAAGAACGAGAGGAGAAAGCACGATGAGGCGTGTCGGTCTCCCGAGTGTGCTCAGGGGAGAAGGAAGGTGTGTTCCTTAGCAATCTCAAGTAAATAAGTCCCCAAACTCAGGGGCGTCACTAAATAAAATCCATTCTGTCCAGGTAGACACATATGAACGTTGGGTCTGAGAAAAGTCAGCCGACAATTCCTCATACCTGCGGAGTTTCTCCATTTCCGAGTACCACTCTAGAATGGAGGGGGAGTCGCTCTCCCTCCAGTGTCGAGGAATCACACTGCGGGCTGCGACGAGGCAAAATCGGAGAATGTCTTTCTTCTGGGTCTTCCAAGAACCAGGGAGCAGAGAGGAGAGCCATTTCAGGGGTTCCTACCAGGTCCTTCCCCATGATTAGATTGTAATTACGAAATACTTTGATCCAGAATTCTCGGATCAACGGGCAGCCCCACCAAATATGCAGCATAGTGCCTGTCTCGCTGTTACATCTCCAACACAAAGGCGAAGTGTCCGGGGAGAATCTGTGCAGCTTGTCCGGTGTAAGGTACCACCTGTATCGTATGTCATGACATGGATCCTCCCTAGCCATGACAGCCTCAGGGGTCTGAAAGTCTCCAACAAAACTCTAACCTTGTCCAGAATGACCTGATGATTCAATTGAAAAATTTTGGACATGTCAGCCGGAAGACTTACGCCTAAATAAACAATGTGGCCTGTCTTCCACTGAAAGGGATAATCCCTCGCCACCGAAGCCACCTCTGCCAGTGGTAGGGAGACGTTCAAGACCTCTGTTTTTGAAAAATTGACCTTAAAATTGCTGAGGCCACCAAAGGTCTCAAACTCCCGCAATAAAGTGGGAAAGGTCAAGGATGGTTGGGTGACATACAATAGTACGTCGTCCGCAAAAAGTGCTGTCTTGTGGTGAACGCCTCCCACCACCATCCCTTGAATGTCATGATTATCCCTAATAGCTTTTGCCAGGTGCTCCATCACTATAACGTATAGTAAGGGAGAGAGCGGGCAGCCCTGTCTCGTCCCGTTCTTCACCCGGAACGATCCTGATAAACCCCCGTTTATGCGGACCCTAGCGGAGGGACAGGAATAGAGGGAAGAGATCCCGTTCATAAATCTGGTGCCCAAGCCAATATGGACCAAAGCCTCTCTTAGGAACCCCCAATGGACCCTGTCAAAGGCCTTTTCCGCATCGATGAAAAGAGCAGACATAGAGGGGACTTCCACATCCTTGCCTTCTCAATAAGGAGACAGGATCTAAGAATGTTGTCCCGCGCCTCTCGGCCCTTAACAAAGCCCACTTGGTCGAGGTGGACGATGGATGGAAGTCTTGGGGATAGCCTATCCGCCATAATTTTTGCAAACAGCTTAACGTCCACATTGATAAGGATATAGGTCGGTAACTCGCGGCCTCACATAAGTCCTTGTTCGGTTTAGGCAGCACGCAAATGTGCGCCTCCAAGGCTTGCGGAGGGAAAGTGTCTCCCTCCAAGATAGCTCTGAAAGAGGATAGCAAGTGAGGCAGCAAGTCATCGAGCAGAGTTTTGTAGAAAATGGGTGTGAAGCCGTCTGGGCCTGGGCTCTTAGAAGTCGAGGTGTGTTTTATTACCTCAGTGAGTTCCTCCATCGATACATCCCCCTCGAGGGGCTCTCTATCCTCTTCAGCCAGAGGAGGGATTCCCACCTTGGCTATGTAGGATTTCAATTTGTTTTTCAGTGCTACAGGTTCCATGTCATCGAATTTCCCCCGTAAGCTATACAGATCTACATAAAAGTCCTGAAACACCCTCGAGATCTCCTCCGAACTATGTACCATCCCGCCCGAAGGGTTTTTAATAGATGGTATATAACGTGGGTCCGGACCTGGGGTGAAGCAGTCTAGCTAGAGGTCGTCCACTCACATTCGCTTTTTTATAAAAAAAAACCTATTTCTCTCTTTGCAGTGTTCGAATCTAACATCCAAGAGATTGCGTAACTCTACTCTAGCTGCAGTCAACTCCATCAGCAACCCCTTAGCCGTGAGATTTTATGGTCATTTTCCATTCGTCCAATCTTAGATAATAGTTTGTCAATCTGTTCGGACCTAAGCCTTTTTAACCTGGCCCCATGTTTAATTAAAGTGCCTCGAAGGATGCACTTAAGAGCCTCCCATTGCATAGGTGGAGATGTAGGGTCCTGTGCATGTGTCTGAGTGAACATTGCGATATCGGCTTTCAAGTCAGCCAGACAGGTGGCGTCCCTCAAGAGGTGTCCGTTTAGCCTCCAGGTCTATTCCTTCCTAGTCAGCCCCGGGATCTCCAAGGACAAAAAGATAGGCTATGGTCTGACATAACAATATTGCCAATGGTGGCCTCGGGAGCCCAAGAAAGAACCCCGTGGCCGACAAGAAATAGATCAATCCTACTATATGATTGGTGGACCCCCGAAAAATAAGAGTAATCTCTACCAGTAGGCATGGGGATTCTCCACACGTCCACCAGCTGCAATCTGCACAGAAGTTCCCGGAGAGCCTTTATCCTCTTAGGTGCAGCTGCCCATCTGCCCGATGTAGAATCTATGGGTGGATCAAAGACAAAATTAAAATCGCCTCCTATTATGACCTGACCTTCGGCAAAGTCTGCCAGTTTTAGCAGGAGGGCTCTACAAACTCTTGTCTGCTCCCTGTTAGGGAGGTACCAGTTTGCCAGGGTCATAAGATTACCCGCTATTTTTAATTTGAGAAAGACATAACGCCCTCCCGGGTCAATTATCGAATCCAGCAGCGTATATGGCAATCCTCGGTGAAAATCAACCGACACCCCCTTAGTTCTAGCCTCAAGGTTAGTACTATGGATCCTGTCAGTATAATGTTTCTCTCCTATGGCAGGGACATGACCTTCTTTAAAATGTGTCTCCTGGAGGAATAACACCTGTACACCCCTTTTGTGCATGTCATATGTGACCTGTTGGCGCTTCTGGGGCGTATTAAAACCCCTGACATTTAGGGACCCAATCTTTAGAGACCCCATCATCCCGTTCTCAGTAGGCCGTCACAACCTCGGGATTCCAGACACCACGCGTGCTCCACCTTAGAGAAAAAAAAAGAAGAAAAAAAAAAAGGGGAGCATAGAGAGAAAGGAGAAAGAAAGGGAAAGGATACCTGGACGAGATAAGTATAACACTTGCGGAGTTATGGGGTAATTTCTTAACTTTAAGTATCGTATACTAAAGAAGGATACGATATCCCCGTGGGGAGCTACCTTTCCAGGTGAGAGAGGGTATGAACTCTAAATCCGTTATGGATTATTTCTCAAAATTCGTAAAACTATCAACAATATGAGCTAAAACAGTCCGAGAGGTAAAGTCCCCCCGGCCTAATGCCCGAAAGTACAACAATAAACACATCGGTTTGTCTCCAGCCGGAGAGATGTAAACAAATCAAAATGTAAAATAAAAACATGAGTACCATGAGATTACATAACAGAATTTCTTTCCACCAAGTGGACCTATAATAGGGGAAGCTACATGCAGGATAGGGCGCTTCTTCTATAAGGGCTGGGATGGGGAGGGACAATGGGGAGGGGGCACAGGAAGAGTACAAGGAAAGGGAAAGCAAGAGTCCGGGACGGGTTCGGGAGGAGGCAGAGAACAACATCCATCTCCCCCCGTCCGCACGACGCTGATGTTTGATATTTTAGCTCTCTGAATTATAAAGGGAATAAGGGAGGACAAGGGGGTGGGGAAAGGGGTGAGGTGGGGAGGGGGAAGAAGAAATGCACATAACAAAACTTACTGCGTTCCATTAACTTTGGCGTAAGGGGATGACCTCCATTCTATAATATAGAAATGAGTTGAGGAGGACCTTGCAAGTATTATGAAATCTCGGAGAATTATCCAGTCATATTATTCACTAGAGGGAAGAGAAAAAGACTATAGGCAAATCAAAAAGTCACCCTCGTCGTCCTGGTCACCATCGCTGGTTCTCCTCCTTCTACGATTTCTGGCCCTTCCGTTTCCTCTGCGGCGTGGAGCCCATCTGGGCTGGGGGGCCGTGAAGAATGAGTTGTCGGGTGAGGATGACGGCCAATCGGGGAACAGGAGGCCCGGATCTGGAATGTCCAGGGCCTGTAAGAATCCCTGAAGTTCCCTGGGATGAGTCAGATACGCTGATCGATTTTCCTGTCGCACTTGGAGGCGGAAGGGGTACCCCCAGGAGTATGCTAGATGATGGTGTCTAAGGAGGTCCAGGAGAGGTCTCAAGGCTCTCCGCTTCTGTAGGGTTCTCCTGGACAAGTCTGCCAGCAACTGTATACTGCATCCCTGGAATATAATCTCCTCACACCTCCTTGCCTTGTTAAGGATGTCGTCCTTGATACGATATTTGTGTAGTCGGCATATGACATCACGTGGAGGCGCCCCTTCCACCGGATATGGGCCAAGAGACCTATGGGCCCTATCAAATTCTATAGCCGTGTCTGCTGAGGTCTTCCTAATGGAATTAAATAGATTCTGCAGTGTTTTCCCCAGTTCATCAGGAGCTACCGACTCAGGGAGTCCCCGGACCCTTATATTTTGTCTCCTTTCGCGATTTTCGATATCTTCCAATGAGTCCAAAAAGCTCTCCTGTTGGGAACACTGAAATATCACAGTTTCCTCCAGCCTCTTGATCCGGTCAGTCAGAGCCTCAACGTTGGCATCCGATTGGGACATTCTATCCGATACACCCCGGACCTCTCTCCTAAGTTCACTGGTCGTTGCCCTGATGGAGGCCTCCATTTTAACTACAAAGTCTGCCAGTTCCTCTCTTGTAGGGATATTGAGGATG
Organism: Allobates femoralis; assembly: GCA_033576535.1. Classification (NCBI taxonomy): domain Eukaryota; kingdom Metazoa; phylum Chordata; class Amphibia; order Anura; family Aromobatidae; genus Allobates; species Allobates femoralis. The sequence continues at coordinate 103,334 of JARQOC010000241.1, forward strand.
CGTGCCTTAAATGTGTCCCAGGCGTCTCCACTTAATGCAGTAGCATCCTGAGACACCTCATTTTGTCCCATAAACGGGACCATAGTAGCCAGAGTCGGTCTGCCCATCTGACTTCCACAGGAGGGCCCCCTTTGAGTAAAGGGATGCAGGGGATCCCCCATGTTTCCACCAGGTCCCATTGCGTGGGGCATCTGCTGCCATGACTGTGCCCCCGGATAATATGGCCATCCCTGGTATTGCAGTCCGGTCATATCAGTGTATGTGGGAGCGATATTAGCAGGAGCCATGTTAGGACTGGGAAGCTGAATATGCTGCACCTGAGAATCTTTAGACCGGTTCCCCTTGCATACCGCTGCCTCCTGAGCCCGAGGTTCTCCCCTGCCGCTCTCCTCCCTCACCTCCTCCACAGCTTCAGCGGTAGGTGCAGGTCCACGACTCTCCGGGAAGCCGCCCGGTGAAACTCCTTCTCCAGTAGCTGTGATCTGCCTCAGAGCCTCCACCGCTCCCCGCTTGTCTGCGTCGGAGCCTCCGGTGTGAGGATAGCTGGGGGTCACCGCTGATGCATGCGGACTGTCATGTCCGCGTGGGCTCCTCTCTGTGCTCTGCGCCATGCTAGCAGGCAGGGGAGCGGGATCCGCCATTTTGGATCTTGCTGCGTCCCGGGGGGGCCCAGAAGAACTCCTCGGGTACCAGGTTATATTTGCTGGATTTGGGCCAGGAGGGCCTGGTGTCGCTGCTCGGCGGGTGCTCTTCCGTCTCACCGACATATGGTGAGTCTCCCCTGGGCTGGGAAGCTAATTTCGGGCTTAGAAAAGGCCGAGGGGACAGAGCTCACAAACTAGTGACCGTCTCCCTCCATGGCCAGGACACGCCCCCCCAGTATGCACTTCTAGGTATTTTTTTTTATTGTGTGCTTATTTTTTTTGTCCACTAGGTGGCAGCAGAGCTTTTCCGTGTCTCATTTCTCTATGGTGACCACCAGATGTCACCAGTTTTTCTTTTCAGCTGGCACCAGGAGCAATGATCAGTCGTATGTGTTTAGCCTCCTTGCAGGGGCCTTGTGTGTCGTTGCTGAAGAGACTGTTTTCTCTCTGCTTTGATCGCAGCCCCACTTTTAGTGACCCCTTTACAGGCCGGGAGTCACGGGAAACCAGAGAGCAGAATCTGCCCTGACCTCTGATAAGTAGATTATACCTTAAGGGTACTGTCACACTTGGCGATGCACCGGCGATCCCGACAGCGATACAATCTGTGGGAATCGCTGGTGCATCACTGTCGGGATCGCTGGTGAGATGTCAAACAGTCAGATCTCACCAGCGACGCAACAACGATCCGGAATGATACGGAGGTTGTTGGGACCCTGTTTCTCAGACCTGTAGTATTGAGGTAGTTGGTCGTTGTCCTGTCAAACACACCGATGCATGCTGCCCAGCGGACCGCAACGATCAAAAAATGGTCCAGGTGACTCTGACACAACCAGCGATCTCACAGCAGGGGCCTAGTCGCTGCTAAGTGTCAAACATAGCGAGATCGCTGGCAAGGTCACTGTTGCCTCACCAAACTTGTGACTTAGCAGCGATCTTGCTAGCGATCTTGCTTAGTGTGACGGGGGCTTAAGTTGCAGCGGGTTTTTGCCATGTGAATAGCAGCCAGTGCAGGCCTTGGGTGCACACGTGGGCAGCAGACCTATGACCCTCCAGGTCTCAGAAATGATCCAGGATTGAAGGGACTGACCTTTATAGGTGATGTGGAGTGGGAGCTGGTGGTAGCCCATCTTTCTCTTGTGCTGGGGCAGTGGATGTCCACAGATTTGTCCGTAGGATTCTTGTGGTGTGGGAGCTTTGCTTCATAGATGTTATTCCATCCCAGCTCAGACAGGAAGTTCGTCACTTGCGTTTTTATTTGGATCCGACAAATACAGCACTTCCGGCATCAGACAAAAACTTGCTGCTAACTGCAGTTCTAGTACAAGCCGGAAGTGCCGGGTTTGATGGATCCAGATGAAAACGCAAGTGCCGCACATGTCTGGAACTCCAATACAAAATGCTTTAGCCCAAACGCAATCTTGCCGCAAGTAAGCCGTATCTGATTTTTACAAAAATGGTGGAATTCTGCCAGATTTGCAAAAACGCAGATGTGAAAGCACACTAACCGGAGTCTACAAACTACTTTGAGCAAAAATGAGAGAACACCACAAACATGTCACATACACACGTGCTCAAAATTGTTGGTACCCTTCATTTAATGAAAGAAAAACCCACAATGGTTGCAGAAATATCTTGAATCTGAAAAAAGTAATAGTAAATAAAAAAATCTATGAAAATGAAGAAATTAAAATCAGACATTGCTTTTCAGCCCTGTTTCCACAGAATTAAAAAAAAAAAAAATTAAACTCTTCAAATAGGCCTGAACAGAAATGATGGTACCCCTGAAAATAATGTGATAAAAGGGACATGTTACAGTACCTATTCGGCCCCTTGAACTTTCAAACTTTTGCCACAATTCAGGCTTCAAACATAAAGATATAAATTCTAATATTTTTGTGAAGAATCAACAAGTGAGACACAGTCGTGAAGTGGAACGAAATTAATTGCATATTTTAAACTTTTTTAACAAATAAAAAACTGAAAAGTGGGGTGTGCAATATTATTCATCCCCATTACTTTCAGTGCAGCAAACTCACTCCTGAAGTTCAGTGAGGATCTCTGAATGATCCAATGTTGTCCTAAATGACTGGTAATGATAAATAGAATCCACCTGTGTGTAATGAAGTCTCCATATAAATGCACCTGCTCTGTGATAGTCTCATGGTGGGTTTACACACACCAATCATTGTATCCAATATCTGAACCAATCTCTGGTTGCAGTGAAATCATGGACACATAGTTCCATTTTGTGGCTGTGTACAACATGGAGCAATCTGTCCATGATTTCACTGCAACCAGAGATTGGTTCAGATATTGGATACAATGATTGGTGTGTGTAAACCCACCATCAGGGTTCTGTTTCAAGTGCAGAGAGCATCATGAAGACCAAGGAACACACCAGGCGGGTCCGAGATACTGTTGTGGCAAAGTTTAAAGCCGGATTTGGATACAAAAAGATTTCCCAAGTTTTAGACATTATTATTATTATTATTTATTTATTTATATAGCGCCATTAGGTTCCATGGCGCTTTACATGAGGATGAGGGAGACAAGAACAAGTACACTAAATCTAGGCGATCAGGACGTACAGGTACAGGAGGGGCAGGGACCCTGTCCACGAGGGCTCACAGTCTATGAGGGGTGGGTTAGGATACAGTAGGATGGGGGAATGTCAGGTATGGGGGGTTCGCCTGGGTCTCATGGCAGGTTGTAGGCTTGACGGAACAAGTGAGTCTTCAGGTGACACTTGAAGCTACTCAGGGTAGGAGAGTGTCTGACGTGTTCGGGTAGGGAGTTCCAGAGTAAGGCAGATGCCCGGGAGAAGTCCTGGACTCGGTTGTGCGAAGAGGTGATGAGGGGGGAGCAGAGGAGGAGTTCTTGGGAGGAGCGGAGGTTGCGTGAGGGTAGGTATCGGGAGACCAGGTCGGAGATGTATGGTGGAGCCAGGTTGTGTATGGCTTTGTACGCCATGGTTAGTGTTTTGAATTGGGATCTCTTGGAGACGGGCAGCGGAGTTGAGGATAGACTGGAGAGGTGTGAGGGAGTTAGCCGGGAGGCCATTGAGAAGGAGGTTGCAGTAGTCAAGGCGGGAGATGATAAGAGCATGGATGAGTGTTTTAGCGGTGTCGTGGGTGAGGAAGGAGCGGATCCGTGAGATGTTCTTAAGCTGGAGCCGGAGGGATGTGGAGAGGGCCTCGATGTGGGGTTTGAAGGATAGGGAGGAGTCAATGATTACCCCGAGGCACTTGGCTTGGGGGACTGGGGAGAGGGGGCAGTCGTTGACGCAGATGGATAGGTTGGGAGGTGGGGTGGAATTTCTTGGGGGGAAGACTATGAATTCAAAGACATCTCAATGAGCACTGTGCAAGCGATCATATTGAAATGGAAGGAGTACCAGACCACTGCAAATCTACCAAGACCCAGCCGTCCCTCTAAACTTTCATCTTGAACAAGGAGAAGACTGATCAGAGATGCAGCCAAAAGGCCCATGATCACTCTGGATGAACTGCAGAGATCTACAGCTGAGGTGGGAGAGTCTGTCTATAGGACAACAATTAGTTGTACACTGCACAAATCTGGCCTTTATAGAAGAGTGGCAAGAAGAAAGCCATTTCTCAAAGATATCCATAAAAAGTCTCATTTGAAGCTTGCCACAAGCCACCTGGGAGACACACCAAACATGTGGAATAAGGTGCTCTGGTCAGATGAAACCAAAATTGAACTTTTTGGGCACAATGCAAAGCGATATGTTTGGCATAAAAGCAACACAGCTCATCACCCTCAAAACACCATCCCCACAGTCAAACATGGTGGTGGCAGCATCTGGGTTTGGGCCTCCTTTTCTTCAGCAGGGACAGGGAAGATGGTTAAAATTGATGGGAAGATGGACAGAGCCAAATA
>JARQOC010000242.1:0-107804 GCA_033576535.1 Allobates femoralis
TGTGTGACCGGCTATCTGATTGGCCATCAGATGTAAGGTCCTGGCAGGCCAGCGGATGTGTTCTTTTTCGGTCCAGGGACAGCCGTCGGGTTTGTCGAGCCCACTGGGACGAGGGTACTCGGTACCGGACCGTGTCTGCTATTGGGGAAGTCACGGGTGGTCCTGGTCCGGTCCGTGTCCCGGGCCCTGGCAAATAAAAGGGTGTATTTACAGGGGAGAATAGTCTATCATAACGCCACCAACTATATGCGGCCAGTAAGGGGGCCGCCGCTGCTGCAGAACCTCCTGAGACGATGTAGGGGCAGCATAGATGGTATACAGTAGTTCCTGTGGGTAGAACTGTATTCACCGGGGCAGTGATGGTATAGTCTATAATGGATATGAATAGTGGAGACGGGGTTAAAGGACACACACTCACGTTTTGTAGTCAAAGGTGCAATTCTCTTTTTCTCCTGATGCTGCAGCTTCTTCTAATCTGTGTGCAGAGCTGGCAGGCTTGTAACTCTGCAGGTGGGAGCTCTCTGTTGCTGTATGTAGGGTGAAGGTTGCAATCAATACACAGACTCACAGTTTTGCTGTTTTCCAAAGCTTTACTGCAGATGTTGTTGCAGGTTATAGTCCACGGAGTCTGTAATGAGGCTAAGCTCTCTTCCCACCCTGTCCGGGTCATCAGCTTCCTCGTGTTACGCTGTGTGTGTGTCCTGGGCTGCTGCTTCTAGCTGAGCTGCTGGGACTTCTCACTCTTTCTCTGTGTTCTGCTGGTACCATTTGGCTAGGCAACTTGAGTCCTCTGTGCTGTGCTGACCCCTCCATGTTGCTTTGCACTGGTACTATGGGCATCTAGAAATCCCACTGTTCCTGGATTCACTGTGCTGTGGGTGCCAGACACAGTACCGGATCCGGTGTCCGTTCTGTGCGCTCTTCTGGGGCGAGTGAAGGTATCACTCCAGCTCCCAGACGTGTTCCTCAGTCTGTAGTTCTCCTGTTCTTCCGACCCTCACTAGGTCTGCACTGAGCTAACTCTGCTCTAAGTGTGCTCTTCACAGCCCTGTTCCGAGCTGAACTGAGCTCTCCCTCATGAGCAGGAGTATTTAAGGGAGCAGGTTGTGGTCCCCCTCCTGGCCCAGAGGTGCTAGTGTTTGTCAGTGTGTAGTGGGGAGAGAACCCATGTGGTGTTATTGTGGCACATTAACCCATGGGGTGCCACAGATACGTATGTTATTTTTTTATTTTTAACACCTTTTATTAACTTCTATACACTGCAAAAGTGAATGTACTACTCGCTACTCCTAAAGAGTAATCACAAGGAAACTCGCGGAGTAGCGAGAACCCCAAATACCGTACTATTCGGCGAGTACCGAATAGTTACGAGTATACTCGCTCATCCCTATTTGCAATATTACTAGGGTGTTAGTTATTTCACTTTTCCAAGATGTTGGCTACAATTCCCAAGGGTGCTGCTAACTGTACAACATATACTGCCATTCCCAGCTCTGAAGTCGGCAAGTCCTCACAACACACAGTATGTGTGATATGAGGATTCATAAGTGTGCAGTCAAAGAGTCACATAGAGTGAGTACAGACTTATGGATTTAGAATGGACAATCCCTTTAACTTAGAGAGCTCAACCCTGGTGCACTTTTAGTACTACAGTATACGTAAACAATATGTTTACGCTTTTTATTTACGTATGGAGTGGTGATGCTGAGGCTATGTGCACACCTAGCATTTTATGATGCGTTTTTATTTGCTGTTTTCTGCAAGGGAAACTGAATTCCCAGCCAAGCCTATGGGTTTTCGGACATGCTGCGCCACCTTCAGGTTTTTTCACTTGCATATTTTGGTGCAAGAAAAAGAAGCAACATGCTCATTCTTTCTGCGTTTTTTCCTGTGTATTTCTAATAAACTACATGATAAAAACACATGGGAAAAATGCATAAAACATGCACCAAATAGCAAAAACGCTCCATTTTTTCTTCATCATTTTGCCTGCTAGGAGATGCGTTTTTTGGTGCAGAAATAAACTGCTAGGTAGGCACATAGCCTGATTTTCCGAGGAATGAAATACAGAGTTGGGGGATTGACTGCTGTTCCTTTTAGTTTAGATTTGACAAAAGAGGTGAAAACAATGACCTAATAAAATTAATGAAAGTGTATTTCTGCACATGGTAGCTGTAATGCAGAAATATAGATCTGGATTTTTGCTATCATTGCTTATGCTCAGCAAAAAACCCTCAAAATAACATTAGGAAATATGTTTACCAGCAGAACACTTCCAATACAATTTATCTCAAGCGTGCTTTATTTATTGATACACTAGCTGACATACATCATTGTAGACATGGTCGGATTTGTTAGTCTCAGAGCACTGGGCGGCAGTCCCTACGGTAGTGTTAATGGTGGTTACATTGATTGCTTTCCTTTAAAAAAAAGAGTTGGATTTAAGAACTGAACTGTGGACTTAGGTTCTGATAATAAAGAACTACTGTCTGCAAATCCTCACTTGATCCATCTGTTTCAGGTATAGTACTGGGGAGACATATGCGCTGTTGATTTTTAGCATGTATCCTAGGTATAACAAAACAAACCATTTATGTGCAGACCTGCAGGGTGTCTGTAGATTGTTCACTTACCAGTACAATGCTACCCTGTGTCCTGCACCAATAAGGCCCTTGTCACAGCGTGTAGAACAGTGCACCTATGTGATATCTAAGCATAGGCAAATCATTATGATACAAGCAGAAACAATATGTTTATTGTGACTATAGTCATAGACATTGCGACTTACACATAGGCGCACTGTTCATTTTTACTCCAAAATATGTAAAATGCTAGTAATTTTGATCTTTACTGAGTGATAGCTAGTATTGCTTCCACAGGCGCTCCCACCCAGCTTTTCTGAAGACCAGAATGGCAAAACTGAATAGAATTGTAGAAGCAGAAGAGCCGGGCATTAGGGATATATACATTTGCTCTTTAAAAGATAAATAACAACCACGGTGAAATGTGATCATTACCCAATTTACCCAGAATTAGGAAGCTGTGGTAAGTTGTTATATAATTTTAGGGTGAAAAATATACTTTGCCAAGTGGTGTACTTTTTTTTTATCTATATAATAGTCATTGGCGAGGGTTTGGTCAAAACACCACTCTGAAAAGCACTGCTCTTGTAAGCACAAAAATGTGCCCACAGTAGTGCGCAGCCTCTGTTGCAGATACTTAGCCATAATGCAATACCATCAGAGAGTGCCTCATTGACTGCAAATTTGTTCTGCACCAGGACAACAACCCCAAACACACAGTCAATGATATTAAGAACTATCTTCATCATAAAGAAGAACAAGGGGTCCTAAAACGGATGATATTTCCCTCTGAGAGCCCTGATCACAATATTATCAAGTCTATATGGGATAACATGAAGAGACAAAGTCTTTTGCACAAGTCAACATCCACAGAAGATCTGTAGTTGCTTCTCAAAGATATTTGGAAAAAGTACCCTCCCAAATTCCTTCAGAAACTACTGTCTGAAAATTTTTACTTGATCTGCCTGTTTCAAGTATAATACAGGGATGAAAGTGTGCTGTTGTTTTTAATCATGTATCCATGGCATAATCAAGTGATTACATAAAGAGACAGACAAGTTTTTTGTAAATTATCCACAGATAATCTATGGATTGTTCTTCAAGTTGTTTGGAAAATGTAGATTTTTTAAGGAACTGCTGTCTGAAAATACTTCAAAATGGCCTAGAAGAATTGATGATGTGATGCTCTCTTTAAGAAAAGGGTAGTTACATCGGTAGTGATATAACATAGATCCCTCTTATATTCCGTTTTGTTATTTATTAAAAGCAAATTATTAACACTCCTGTTCTTGAATACATTCTTGCCTTGCAGGGGTTTTTCCATAACTTCTTTTAGCATTTTTGCATGGTACTATCTACTTACATAATTGCAAAGTTCCATCTGTCATCCACTCCCGGCATCATGTTTTCCCAATATCATGCATCAGTTGCAGCCATGTTTGCATACCCAAGTGATGGGTATGCAAATTTGGCACCCGCTGTCAGTACTCACCCTTGTGAGCACCACCAGTGGTGTCGCCAACAACCAAAAATGATGCCACCCGCACCTGGAACCCACCGAATGTCAGGAACTCGCTGTTCACCACTCTCCGCCCACACCACCAAATGAGAAACTGCGTCTATCCACACTAGGGATGGGCGAGTCTACTCGCTAGGACTCGGGACACGGCGATTCTGAAGGTACTCGCAGGACTCGTTACTCGGCGAATCTCCCAGCTTGGACTCGCACAGTGACGAGTCCAATGGAATTCAATGTCAATAAGCTTGACTCGTCACAGATACCCGCTGTCAGCAGCGAGTCTGAGCGAGTCTACGATTCCGAGTCCTACGAGTCTACGATTCCGAGTCCTGTATACTGTATTCGGGAGTCGGACTCTCGAATACAGAATCTGTTATGTTGCGAGTCAGCACAGCGTGCGTGTTAGGTCAGAAAACTTGTGAAGATAGCCAATCATAGTCAGTAATGGCATAGCAAAGTTAGTTGTGTCAGGACTATGATTGGCTGCTGTCCATCGTGATGCCTATGTCATGTATGACAGGCAAGGCAGTATATAAGGCTTGTCCCCGCCATTTTGGGCACATTCCTGAGACGATCTGACCTAGTATAGGGAGAGAGAGATATATGCTGGAGCAGATCAGGGATTGTCAGTGTAGGGAAGATTCCTTTTATTAACCCAAAAAGCTCTTCTGAGAGCTAGGAGGAGGACGGAGTAGTGCTGTGTAGGCAGGCAGGCAGGGAGGGAAGGAAGGAGAAGCCTTAGAGTGCACACAGGACGGACCTCATAGCTTAGCTTACTCACTCAGCTTTGCTAACAGCTGCAGTCAGAGGCTTAGCTGAGGTGCTGTTTCCTTTTTGTTTTTGCACCAGATCGATTTTTGTTCCTAATAAGCCATAGAGCGTTATTTTTTCTGTGGCAGACCAGTGTGTTGCTGCTAGCACGTACTCCACCTTAGGGAGTGTAGTGTGCGGCTTCACTGCCAAGTGTGAGAGCGCACACTTACCCCGCCAGCAAGTGACGCATTCAGCTAACCTAACCACATCTCGGTGGCTGTGCGCACTTCAAACCAATTTTTTTAGGGAGTGTAGTGTGCGGCTTCACTGCCAAGTGTGAGAGCGCACACTTACCCCGCCAGCAAGTGACGCATTCAGCTAACCTAACCACATCTCGGTGGCTGTGCGCACTTCAAACCAATTTTTTTAGGGAGTGTAGTGTGCGGCTTCACTGCCAAGTGTGAGAGCGCACACTTACCCCGCCAGCAAGTGACGCATTCAGCTAACCTAACCACATCTCGGTGGCTGTGCGCACTTCAAACCAATTTTTTTAGGGAGTGTAGTGTGCGGCTTCACTGCCAAGTGTGAGAGCGCACACTTACCCCGCCAGCAAGTGACGCATTCAGCTAACCTAACCACATCTCGGTGGCTGTGCGCACTTCAAAACCAATTTTTTTAGGGAGTGTAGTGTGCGGCTTCACTGCCAAGTGTGAGAGCGCACACTTACCCCGCCAGCAAGTGACGCATTCAGCTAACCTAACCACATCTCGGTGGCTGTGCGCACTTCAAACCAATTTTTTTAGGGAGTGTAGTGTGCGGCTTCACTGCCAAGTGTGAGAGCGCACACTTACCCCCCAGCAAGTGACGCATTCAGCTAACCTAACCACATCTCGGTGGCTGTGCGCACTTCAAACCAATTTTTTTAGGGAGTGTAGTGTGCGGCTTCACTGCTAAGTGTGAGAGCGCACACTTACCCCGCCAGCAAGTGACGCATTCAGCTAACCTAACCACATCTCGGTGGCTGTGCGCACTTCAAACCAATTTTTTTAGGGAGTGTAGTGTGCGGCTTCACTGCCAAGTGTGAGAGCGCACACTTACCCCGCCAGCAAGTGACGCATTCAGCTAACCTAACCACATCTCGGTGGGTGTGCGCACTTCTAACCAATTTTTTTAGGGAGTGTAGTGTGCGGCTTCACTGCCAAGTGTGAGCGCGCACACTTACCCCGCCAGCAAGTGACGCATTCAGCAAACCTAACCACATCTCGGTGGCTGTGCGCACTTGAAACTAATTTTTTTAGGGAGTGTAGTGTGCGGCTTCACTGCCAAGTGTGAGAGCGCACACTTACCCCGCCAGCAAGTGACGCATTCAGCAAACCTAACCACATCTCGGTGGCTGTGCGCACTTGAAACTAATTTTTTTAGGGAGTGTAGTGTGCGGCTTCACTGCCAAGTGTGAGCGCGCACACTTACCCCGCCAGCAAGTGACGCATTCAGCAAACCTAACCACATCTCGGTGGCTGTGCGCACTTGAAACTAATTTTTTTAGGGAGTGTAGTGTGCGGCTTCACTGCCAAGTGTGAGCGCGCACACTTACCCCGCCAGCAAGTGACGCATTCAGCAACACCTAACCACATCTCGTTGGCTGTGCGCACTTGAAACTAATTTTTTTAGGGAGTGTAGTGTTCGGCTTCACTGCCAAGTGTGAGCGCGCACACTTACCCCGCCAGCAAGTGACGCATACAGCAACACCTAACTCCAACTCGGTGACTGTGCATTCGTCTACAATGTCTCAAAAAAAAACAATTACCAAAAAGGATGTTGCAAAGGGACAGGGACGAGCTCGTGGCCGCAGCAGTCTTGCCCAAGAAGGCACTGGTACAAGTACACAGCCTAGGATTGATAGAACGTCCTTTTTTCTACCTAGAAATCCCAGTACTCAAAGAAAACGTGTGTTGAGGCCGGATGAGCATGACAAGATAACATCTTGGATGGCTCAGACGCCCTCGACCACTGGTTCTTGCAGTACGCAATCATCCGTGGCAAGACATTCTAGTGTCGCTACAGACAATGCAGCGCCATCCAATCCTCAAAGTCGTCATATTGCCTCAACCCATCGGCAGCCAGAGGAAAATTTGGATATGGACCTTGGTCACTCGGATGACTTATTCGGTTCTTATCAAGGGGTTTCTTTGTCACTGCCTGACGAGATACTTGAAGTAGACGAAATGTCTACTCATGGCCAAAGTTTGGAAGTAGCGCGTCCTGAGGAAAGACACTTTCACGAAATGCAAACAGTATCTCAGGAGGTGGATGATGATGAGGATGATGAGACACACATCTCATCTGGCCAGCCTGCTCAGTCAGTTTATCCAGAATCCTTTGAACTGGAAGGGGTGGATGATGACACCACAGATCCTACCTGGATTGCTGAATTGCATAGCCAAGAGAGCAGCCAGGAGGACGAAAGTGGCTATGTACCACTGGCAAAATCACAAAGGCGTACTGTCTCCAGAACACAAACTGTGAGAACAGTTGCCCAAATAGCGTTAACTGTGGCACAAACTGTGCCAACTGTTGCACAAACTGCAAACACAGTTGCCCAAAATGTGTCCACAGTTGGTGTTGAACAGAGTCATCCTCCTCTTCCTCCAATTAAAAATAAAGGACGAACAGCCAGTGTGTGGCAATTTTTTAAGGATAGCCCAACATTACCAAATATGGTTATCTGTAAGATGTGCCAGGCAAGGCTTAGCAGAGGCACGGTAAAAGGAAACCAGAGCACCAGCAGTATGCGCAAGCATATGTCTCTTAAGCACCCAATTCAGTGGGCACCCTATCAGGGTTCAAAATCAGTGCCTTCTGATCCAAACACTTCCAGGCCACCTCAGATACATCCTTCACCAGCAAGTGTTCAGGCTTCAGCTCCTGCTCAAGCGTACTCCTCCCAAGGTGCTTTACAAGACAGACATGACAGTAGTCAATCCTCTTGTCAGTCTGGTCCAAACGTGCAGTTGTCTGTGCCACAGCTGTATGAAAGACAGCGGAAGTTCAAACCGACACACCCATATTCCCAAAAAGTGACAGCGAAAATAGCCAAGTTGTTAGCTGTGGAAATGCTGCCGTTTAGGCTTGTGGGTACAGAGTCTTTTCGGGAGTTGATGGCTGAGGCAGCACCACGATACTCTGTACCCAGCCGGTACTTTTTCTCACGTAGTGCCGTTCCCGCCTTACACCAGCACGTGGTTAACAACTTAAAACGTGCTTTAACAAATGCTGTCACCGCCAAAGTCCACCTAACAACGGACACGTGGACAAGTAGTTGTGGACAGGGCAGATACATTTCACTAACGGCTCACTGGATCAACCTGGTGGAGAGTGTCCCAACTTCTAAAACTGTACCATCTGACATACTTCCAACTCCACGAATAGCGGGCCCAACATCATTCCGGGTGTCTGCCTCCTCATATATGTCCAGTGCCCAATCTGCTTCTGCCACTTCCTTGTCCACTGCTGAGCCTCAAGCACCATCACGTCCGACTTGGGAGCTTTGCAGTACTGCTTCTGCAAGGCGACAACAGGCTCTTCTGAAGCTTATCTGCCTAGGTGACACACGTCACACTGCAACAGAGTTGTGGAAAGGTCTCAAGCAACAGACCGATGAGTGGCTGGCCCCACTGGAACTACAACCAGGTCTAGTTGTGAGCGATAATGGTGCAAACCTTGTGGCGGCAATAAAGCACGGTAAACTTGTACATGTGCCTTGCATGGCTCATGTCCTGAACCTGGTAGTTCAGAAATTCCTCAAAATATACCCAGAGTTATCTGAGCTACTGGATAAGGTGAGGCGAATTTGCGCCCACTTTAGACATTCGTCCACAGCAGCTGCAAGTCTTTCTGCCCTTCAAATCCAATTTAACTTGCCGAAACACAGGCTAATTTGCGACATGCCTACGCGATGGAACTCCACCTTCCATATGCTGGCAAGGTTTAATGAGCAGCAGAAGGCAATAGCGGAATTTCAGCTGCAACATGCCCGTCAACCTGGAAGTCATACCACACACATCACTACTTTCGAGTGGGTCTGGATCGCTGACCTTTGCGAGTTGCTGGATAACTTCGAATACTGTACCAAACTTGTCAGTGGGGATCAGTCGATTATAAGTCTCACCATCCCCATGCTCTGCCTGCTCCAAGAATCCCTATTGAATCTCAAAACAGATGCTTTGAGACCACAGCGGATGGCTATGGAGCCAGAATTGAACATCGCTGATCCTAGCCACCCTAGCCAATATCAGCAGGCTACATTGGTTCAGGAAGATGGTGATGAGGGTGATGGTGAAGAAGATTTATTTTTCTCTGGTACTGACGTGAACCCTGATGGGACTCCCAACCCTACGTTTATGTCGGTACAGCATGGGTGGGCTGAAGAGGAGGAGGCGGACACCGATTTAGAGGCCACGACGCGTAGTGATCTTCATTCTGTTGTAACCGAGGAGATGAGTCTTTGCAGCTTAGCACACATGGCTGAAGTAATGTGTCAATGTGTCTCCAAAGATCCACGCGTCATACACATCTATGACAACGACCTCTACTGGTTGTCAACGTTTTTGGACCCACGGTACAAAGACAAATTTCAGTCGCTGCTGTCGTACTCATCCAGGGGCTTAACGATGGATCATGTAAAGAGGGTTCTTCTTGATATTTTGCTGGCAATATCACCGTCTGAATCCGCTATACATCGAAGAACCAGCTCTTTCCAACAGCAGCCTTTGGTTGGGACACAAACGCCATCAATGACAAGAAGAGGTGGGGGTAAGATGTCCGCCAACTGGGCGATGTTCAACAGACCTTCCAATCAAGAACGTAATTTGCCTACGGTGACCTTGAGTAGGAGACAACAATTGTCCAACATGGTGCAGCAGTATCTCAGTGACAGTACCAGCTTCCTAACCGACCCTTCTGTACCCTTTAATTACTGGGTTTCCAAGCTGCACACTTGGACTGAGCTGTCATTGTATGCCTTGGAGGTGCTGGCATGCCCAGCTGCTAGTGTGACATCAGAGCGTGTTTTCAGTGCCGCTGGGGTATAGTCACTGATAGAAGGTCCCGCCTCACCACAGAAAATGCCGACAGGCTCACTCTAATTAAATTCAACAAGGATTGGATATCATCACAGTTCCTAAGCCCTCCTGACGACAGTACACAATCCTAGATTAACCTAATCATAATTTATATGATTGGGATATTGCGCTGTTAACAATATGCCCATTTTGGACAGGAATTAATGACAAGTCCCGTAGCTCTGTTGATTTCATTCGGCACCCAGTCCAAGCAATAATATGCTATGGGCCAAGCGCCCTGCTTTATGTAAAAAAATACTTTATTAAGCCCTTTGGGCTAATTTTTTGAGGCACCAAGCCTAGGACTGCATAGTTGGCCTTGCTTCTTCTATGCTCCTAGTCCAAGCAATAATATGCAATGGGCCAAGCGCCCTGCTTTATTTAAAAATAGACTTTATTAAGCCCTTTGGGCTAATTTTTTAAGCCACAACGGCTAACAAGCTTATCTTGTTTTGGGAGACAACCTGGCTAACAAGCTTTTTATGGCCCTTAGGCCTACATTTATACCAAAAATGGGAAAACAGCCCCTTGGGCTAATTTTTTGAGCCACCCAGGCTAACAAGCTTATCATGGTTTGGGAGACACCCTGGCTAACAAGCTTTGTATGGCCCTTAGACCTACATTTATACCAAAAATGGGAAACAGCCCCTTGGGCTAATTTTTTGAGCCACACAGGCTAACAAGCTTATCATGGTTTGGGAGACACCCTGGCTAACAAGCTTTTTATGGCCCTTAGGCCTACATTTATACCAAAAATGGGATACAGCCCCTTGGGCTAATTTTTTGAGCCACCCAGGCTAACAAGCTTATCATGGTTTGGGAGACACCCTGGCTAACAAGCTTTGTATGGCCCTTAGACCTACATTTATACCAAAAATGGGAAACAGCCCCTTGGGCTAATTTTTCGAGCCACACAGGCTAACAAGCTTATCATGGTTTGGGAGACACCCTGGCTAACAAGCTTTTTATGGCCCTTAGGCCTACATTTATACCAAAAATGGGAAACAGCCCCTTGGGCTAATTTTTTGAGCCACCCAGGCTAACAAGCTTATCATGGTTTGGGAGACACCCTGGCTAACAAGCTTTGTATGGCCCCTAGACCTACATTTATACCAAAAATGGGAAACAGCCCCTTGGGCTAATTTTTCGAGCCACACAGGCTAACAAGCTTATCATGGTTTGGGAGACACCCTGGCTAACAAGCTTTTTATGGCCCTTAGGCCTACATTTATACCAAAAATGGGAAACAGCCCCTTGGGCTAATTTTTCCAGGCACCAATCCTATGCCTGCATCGTGGGCGTTGCTTGTACTATCATCCTGCTGGAGCCTGTTGAAGGGTCCCACTGTACGCTCCATACAAAACGCGTAGACGCGATGTGTAGCATCTAGACGTCCCAGCCTCTCACATGTGTGTTCATAGTCTTGTTGCCATAGCGAGGCATAAAGTAACCCCCCCAAACACAGGCACTGTTTGTCAGCAACAGTTGTATGTGGAGTCATGATTTGACACTTAGTAACCAAGGTGACTTCATGCGCCATGCGGGCCGTAAAGTACTTGCTAATGATGCTCTCTCCCCTGTCCCCCACGCCAAATGTCTCGGGGTAATCCTTGACTCCTCCCTCTCCTTCAAGCCCCACCTGTAGTCCCTAACCAAGTCCCTGTGACTCCAACTCAAAAATATTTAACCAATTCGGTCGTTCCTCAATCCTGACACTGCTGAAACACTCATAAATGCCCTCATCATCTCCCGCCTTGACTACTGCAACCTCCTTCGCATAGGTCTCCCTGCCAACTCTCTTGCACCTCTCCAATCTATACTAAACTCTGCTGCCCGACTAATCCATCTGTCCTCACGCTACTCCCCTGCCTACCCCCTCTGCCAAGCCGTTCACTGGCCCCTCCGGCCCACAGAGAGCTCACTTTAAAACACTGACCATGACATTCAAAGCCTTACACAACCTATACCCACCATACATCTCCGACATGATCTCCCGATACCATCCCTCACGCAACCTGCGTTCATCCCAAGAACTTGTCCTACAGTCCACCCTCATCTCCTCTTCCCACAACCGCATACAGGATTTCTCCCGGTCATCCGCCATGCTATGGAACTCCCTGCCCCACCTCATCAGTCAGTCGCCTACCCTCTGAACCTTAAAGATACTTCTAAAGACTCACCTCTTCCGACAGGCCTACAACCTGCCATGAGACCCCGCTACACGCCCCACGACCGACACCTTCCCCACCCTATTGTATCCCCACCCACCCCTCGTAGAATGTGAGCCCACGCGTACAGGGTCCTCTACTATTGTACCTGTATGACCTTATTGTCTATGTTTATTGTACTTGTCCTTCTCTACCTTTTCCTCATGTAAAGCGCCATGGAACCTATGGGCGCTATATAAATAAATAATTATAATAATTATGATGACTTGAAGCCCAACCACAAAAAAAAATCCACATTCATTCCTTGAAAAAAGACAGACACAAAGCTGGTTTTTAAAACTGTGTTTAAAAAAAAAAAATGGCAGCACTGTTTGGACATTCCCAAAAATACTACCTTTTACAATTAAGGTAACAACAACAACAACAACAAATGGAGCCCTACAGGTCCTGGTAGGTGGGCTGTCCGTCCTGCAAAAGGTCAAGGGCCCCACGTATGGCCTGGCCGAACCCTTCAGGGTGGATCCTCTGAACAGGTGTAGGGAACGGTGGTAGGTCCCTGTTAGCTGGCCACTGGCAGTGAGGCAAAGCCCTGTGGGGTGGCACATGGCTGTCCCGTGTTGTGGGCCTGCCTAGCCTGTTAGAGTTTATTTTCCACCCATCCAAATATTGGAACACATCACCTGGGTCGTTATTTGGCTGACAGGCTTCCAGCACTATCTGTAATGCTGACCTTGCCCGCAGTAGCCTGTCAAATGGAATATTATCCATGAATGGTATAATACTGCGGGCAAAGTCAGCATTACTCTGTTGCACACTTAAATGTGCTGACCCCGGGATCGGACCATAAGCTGAGCCTGCCGCTGGTGGCGTCGGTGGTGGTGCTGGCCCTGCCGCTGGTGGTGGCGGTGGTGGTGCTGGCCCTGCCGCTGGTGGTGGCGGTGGTGGTGCTGGCCCTGCCGCTGGTGGGGGCGGTGGTGGTGCGGACCCTGCCGCTGGTGGCGGTGGTGGTGGTGGTGGCGGGGACGGCGGTGGTGGTGTTGATGGCCCTGCCGCTGGTGGCGGCGGTGGTGGTGCTGGCCCGGCCGCTGTTGGCGGCGGTGGTGGTGCTGGCCCTGGCGCTGCTGGCGGCGATGCTGGTGGTGGTGGTGGCGGCGGCGACGGCGATGGTGGTGGTGGCGCCGGCCGTGGTGGTGGTGGTCGGTTTTCTCCACGCCGCCTTCTGTTTGGTGGTGGAGGGTTAACAGCACGCCGCCCTCTGTAGTAAGCTTCTCTGTGGGTAAAGTAAAAAAAAATTTGGTGAATGCATTGCATTTGGAAACAAAAACATAGGTCAAACATTAAGTTGCACGCTTTTTAGACTCTGTGTATCTGTGTATTCTTAATCAGATATTTGTTATTATTATGAAAGAATAACCAACTGTACATAACATAAAGGAATACGTGACTTTCTTTGCTAATTCCATACTAATACATAATTTTTCACCCCCTGATTACCACCCACCCCCCCCCCATCCCATCTAATCTAGACGATCAATAACACCAATGGTTCACATGAACAAAAAAAGTCCCCCTGACTTCACTTTTAACTTGACATACTTAATTCACAAAACTTTTAGCTTATATCATCTATATAAAGCAGGGAAGGGGTTGAAAGGTATACAATATATATATATATAATCTATTTATATAAACGGGAGTTTGAAATTCCGGCACTGTAGCCGAATCCCAAACTCCTTAGCGTCACTGCGAGCGGAGACGCGTATGCGCCTTCGCGAGCCGCAGACGCTTAACTCACACAGCCGCTATAGCGTTTTCTCGAGCGGCCTCGCGCCCTCCGCTCACAGCAAGACCTGCGCCCCTCACAGCGCCCAATCCGCCCCGGCATGCTGGCATTTGTACTTCCCCCGTCTGTGCACCCACAGGTCTTAGCAGATCACTGATGCTGACAGTGGGGGGGGGACAACACAGACAATCAAATCAGGAGGAGGTCAGTGTCAGGAGGAGATGACAGCCGCCCGCCGGGGCCTGTGACACTGCAGAGGTCACAGCGGGGCTGTGTGTGCGGACAACGGGGAGGCCGGGGGCTACGGACGTACCGGACACGTCCTCTGCTCCTGGAGATGTGCCGCGGTTCCGCGCTCGCAGCGTATCTGACGCAGGAGCCGCGCTCACCACGCCCACACACACGCCCTCTGCCAAACAACCCACACCTCTCACTAACCTCCTGCAGCTAACCACACCCATGTTTACCTT
This sequence comes from Allobates femoralis, assembly GCA_033576535.1. NCBI lineage: Eukaryota > Metazoa > Chordata > Amphibia > Anura > Aromobatidae > Allobates > Allobates femoralis. The sequence goes on from JARQOC010000242.1 coordinate 14,396, forward strand.
TGCCATGATGTCATTTAGCTGCGGCCGCTATCTTTAATAAGGTCAGTAATGATGGCAGTAATCGGATCTCTGCTCCCTCTAGCACGCCCCAACACTGTAGCACCATCTATTAACCCTATTCTCATCACCTATATACTCTGCTACCCACTGAGCCGCCTGTATACTCTGCTACCCACAGACCCGCCTGTATACTCTGCTACCCACAGACCCGCCTGTATACTCTGCTACCTCAGACCCGCCTGTATACTCTGCTACCCACAGACCCGCCTGTATACTCAGCTACCCACAGAGCCGTCTTTATACTCTGCTACCCACAGACCCGCCTGTATACTCTGCTACCCACAGAGACGCCTGTATACTCTGCTACCTCAGACCCGCCTGTATACTCTGCTACCCACAGACCCGCCTGTATACTCTGCTACCCACAGAGCCGTCTTTATACTCTGCTACCTCAGACCCGCCTGTATACTCTGCTACCCACAGACCCGCCTGTATACTCTGCTACCTCAGACCCGCCTGTATACTCTGCTACCTCAGACCCGCCTGTATACTCTGCTACCCACAGACCCGCCTGTATACTCTGCTACCTCAGACCCGCCTGTATACTCTGCTACCCACAGACCCGCCTGTATACTCTGCTACCCACAGAGCCACGTGTATACTCTGCTACCCACAGAGCCGAAATGGAACCTAATGTATATATTAATAAATAATACTAAATGTACACAACAGTGCTGCAGACACATACCTTGGCATACGGTCCACCGGGTGAAGGAAGGACAGCCGGTCGTAAAAGTGGTAGTGGTTCAGCAATGGAGCGGCTCCCGGTTGTCTCTCTGAGTACTGCCGGTACTGCTTTCTTATGCTGGTCCCGGCAGCTCCTCCACCGTTTTTTAAGATGGTCAACTGTGAAATGATTTGAAACCGGGTTTAGAGATGTGTAATATTTGAAACAACAAAAGTATGTGTACAAATCAACAATAACATTTTATTCATTTTGTGTGTGTAATGTGTATACAAGGCACAGTGACACGACAGTGTGGAACATCATCAACAGCATTACGGACATTGAGCTCACGTGGCCACAATCACAAATGAGGCAGGACACATGTCAACGCATAGAGAATGTAATAGTGCGGGCACCAGACTCTGGTCATTAGTGGTATTTATATACACCCAACCCCTTGGCCGAAAGAGCCAGGAGGATCAGACATTAAACTCATTGTACTGTTGTGACCCCATCCAAATATAGGCAACTATGCGGTGGAGCATGATAACACATTCAGGGTCCTGTATACCCTGCTATGGGGGCCCTGTATTCCCACTGCTGGGGGACCTGTAAACCCACTGGGCCACTGTCTACCCACTGCTGGGGGCCCTGTATACCCACTGCTGGGGGGGCCTGTACACACACTGAGGGCCCTGTATACAGGGACTGACTGGCACCCTACAGTTTGGGTCGCAACCCTCCCTCACCGGCCCGACACAGGTGAGGACGGGGGGTGGGGGGGGGGGTGATGACTGGCGGCCGTCTCACAGTCACCGCAGCTCCCGCATTCTCCTATGGCTCGCTCCCAGCCGCAGCCTCGCGCTCCTCACAGCCGCTCGCTAACAGTCGCAGCCGCACGCCACTCACAGACGCTCACTCCCTGACGCAGCCGCGTGCTGATGACGTCATCGCGCGGCCAGGAGCTTCCGTTTCCGCCTGCTGCTTCAGGGACATGCGGATTATTCATGCTCCTGCAGCCGCATGACCCGTGGCACCTGGGCCAGTCCGCCCCTGCCTGTATACCACAATATGGGGGCATGTATACCCATCTGGGGGCCTGTATACTCTGCAGGGGGAGGTGTATACTCTGCTGGGGGGCTGTCTACCAGTGATAGCCGCTGTATACCAGGATGGCGGTGAATATGTTTTCATAGTTTTTCGGGGCAAAAATAGGGGGTCGGCTTATACACGGGTCGGCTTATACACGAGTATATATACAGTAAATGCAATATATAACGTGTGAACTCATTTAACTTACTTAGATTGCTCTGTTCCTCATGGTCACTCCGATGGAACGCAGGGAACATCTCTTGGGCGATCTCTCTCCAGGCTGTATTAATTTGGGTCGTATCCCCATAGTCAGGATCTGTAGGGAGCCATAGAAATGGACGAGCCTCCACAAGTGCAATAAGACGCAGTGTGTTCACCGTGCCACATCCTGCTGCCATGATTGCACTGATGAATGGATTGCTCTGTGTGTGCGCCTGTCAGCGCGACTCGCTTCCTGTTTCCTTAAAGCATGGTGTGTGCTGGAGAATCGCTTGCCTCGCATCATCGGCTACAAGCCTCAAAATAAGAGAAAAACCAGCGAGTTTGGACTCGCACACTTTCAGAGACACATCAGCGAGTTGTAAATGTCATTATTCGCTATTACTCGGGTCCCTATTCATTAACATTGGACTCGCTGGACTCGCAACGAGTCCCGAGTCCTTGACTCGGACTCGTTGGGGTCTTGCGATTCCGAGTCTTTTAGGACTCGCCCATCTCTAATCCACACCCAGCAGAGGCAGGGCACAGACACACAGTGTCTGGAGCCTGTGCTGCTTAGGCACTGATGCTGACTGGCTTCTTCATGGCATCTCTGGCACTGTCTGAGCTCCTCATGTGCACATCATTATCCTGTTTTTTTTTTCATTTAATTAACCAATTGCATTCCTAAAATTATGAAAAAAAATTAAACCTATTACCAAGAGAGAATGCACAGCGGAGAGTCAGCACAGGTGGGAGCAACAGGCCACGGGGGAGAGAAAGCACAACGGGAGAGAGAGCACACAGGGGGAAGAGAAAGTCCACAAGGGGAAGAGAGTGCACAGCCGGAAGCAAGTGCACAAGGTGAGACAGCTTAAAGGAGAGAGCACATGAGGGGAGAAGAAAGCACAGGGAGGAGAGACAAAGCACACAGGGGCAGAGTGCACACGGGGAAGACAGCTCAAAGAAGAGAGCACAGAGGGGAGAAGTTAGCAGACAGTGGGGAGAGTGCAGAGGAGTAAGACAGCTCAAAGGAGAGAGCACATGAGGGGAGAAGACAGCACAAAGGCAGGAGAGAGCACAGTGCATGTCGGCACAATGCTGCTGGCTGGATAGAATGCGCATGTCTAGGAAATGGCAGCATTAGACACAGCAACAGTGTATTGCTGCACAGGGGATATATGAAAAAGATATTATTATAAACTACCTATACAGTAGCTATAATATCAAACCCTCCCAGCAGCGTTGTGCCGACATGTGCTGTGGGAGCGGCGGCTCTCGGCGTCGCCAGCTGTTGCCGTGGTGACAGCTCGGATGACATAGTTCCTCCGAGCCGTCACATCTGGTGAGCAGTGGTGTCGGGGGTTTGCTGGGCTCACAACATGCGGTATCAACGCCACACATAGGTGCGATGGATTCGGGCAATCAGAGGCACTATTTGGGGCCTATATAAGGGGTAATTTTAATAAGCCAGGCCACGCCTCCTGACAAAGCCGTCTTGCACGGAAGAAACGCATTGAGGGTGTAGGCTGTGGTCCTGTGGGCACTCTCTTCCCCATCTAAAGAACACCTTTACATCTTATGATATGTCTCAAGGTAACTGACTGTTAGTACCTCTTAGGGCCCTTTCACATCAGCGTTTCGTAATTCGCGGCAGATGCGGTGAAAAAACCGCATCTGCCGCATAACCGTTCCACTTGCGGCACGGTTGCGGTTTTTCCCATAGGAAGTATAGGGGGACTTGCGGCAGATGCGGCAAGTGCGGTTTTGCACTTGCGGCAGGTGCGGCAGCGAAAAAAAACGCGGCTGACCGCGGTTTTTTTCGCTGCCGCACCTGCCGCAAGTGCAAAACCGCACTTGCCGCATCTGCCGCAAGTCCCCCTATACTTCCTATGGGAAAAACCGCAACCGTGCCGCAAGTGGAACGGTTATGCGGCAAACGCGGCAGATGCGGTTTTTTCACCGCATCTGCAGCGAATTACGAAAAACGCTGATGTGAAAGCACCCTTAGACATAATGATTTGGTGAGATGTCTTAGTCATGGGTACAGTATATGTCTATACCATCCTGACTATATAACAATCTAGTTGGTGGGGTGTTATTATGTAGGACATCTATTATCAAGACTATCTATGGGGAGACATCTAGATTAGTGTTTTCGAGAACATTACAGCAAATTGTCAGTTTGTTCACTGTTGGCTGCATATCAACACAGTACTTGTTCAGTGAACTCACTTTTGTGAATTCTATACGGATTACAATCATACAGATACGGTTCTAGATGATTAATATATTTATATATATACCCTAATGGTTAATTATGATGTCTATTTATTTATGTTTTTGAGAGTAAAGCCCAAGTGGACCACGTAGTCTCTTTGTTTCTCTGCTGTGTTTACCACAGCCAGTGGCTTGTCTTTCACTGAGGGTTATTTGTCACATAATTCATATATAATATATTAAATACATTTTGCATTTTTTGAAAATATTTGTTTGGATCATTTATGCCCAATGTTGCTACTTCTTGATTCTGGGTTGGTGGAGTCTTGGGGAGTTTTAGGTTTATATAGTTTATGATCCAGTAAGACCTATAAGTCCAAATTGTAGGTTATAATATTGTATAGAAAACGAGGCTCCCCCAACCCCAAGTATTATGTGACATTTCAGATGATCAACGTTTGAAATATAATTTGATAGGTCATGAGATGAGCAGACAGGGACAGATCCGTAGAGGCAAAAGAAGAAAAAGTATTGCACGTAGCCATCTAGTCCCCAATATACTACAGGAGGCTGCACACAGCTCCACGTATACAGCAGAAGGCCACAGACAGCCCCCATTATACAGTAGGAGGCAACAGACAACCTTCAGTATATGGCAGGAGGCTGCACATAGTCTTCAGTATACAGCAGGAGGCCACACACAGCCTCCAATATACAGCAGGAGGACACACAGCCCCTAGTATACATCAAGAGGCCACACACAGCCCGCAGTATACAGCAGATGGCTGCATACAGCCCTAAGTATACAGTTAGAAACTGTCCGGGTCAACGCCGGCTTCTTCAGGTTCATATACAGTATATATCAGATATACCATTCTTCCAACCCAGGTTTTCCTATCCTCAATTTGCCCCATCCCCCCACACCCCTAGCAGCTTGATTCAAGGTAACATGCTTGTAACTCCCTCCTTGTGTTATTTGCTTGCTACCTGCTGTGCATATTTGTTGGCTATCAGCCTCCTAATCTCTGTGTTCCTGTGCTCTCTTTTATCAGCTCTACTTTCCAGTGCTTGTGTTTTTTGAGGCTCAGCACTCGTGCCTGAGTACTGGGGTCTTCTGTTATCAGCCTGACAATCCCTGTTTTCTGCTGTGTCGTTTCCTGGTAATACACTTTTACCTTCGCATTTTCTGGTCCCGATTGCTGTTCCTCAGACTCTTCCCAGTCAGAAGCAGACAATTAGGGGCCCTGTTAAATTGCCTCATTTAACACCTTCCCACCCCCCACCCCCCCACACACACACACACACAAACCCTTTACCTATTGCTGGCTCTGCATGCTGTGTTCCCATGTCAATAAAGAAAAAGTCTGGAAGTGAGGCAACCGGGACATGAGTATATTTGTCATGCAGGCAATTGAAGCACACTGCCAAATTAAGCTATGCTTGATATTCATATAAGTCAATATTGAACACTTATAATTTAGGCAATTTTTGCACTTGAAAAGCCCTTTCAAGGGTTACTCCTATCTTTGGCTTTCAGAAATAACTCTTCATAAATGAATAATGGCTGTAGAAGCAACATAGCAAAGTAAATGATGCTCTTTCTGACTCTTAGAAATTAGGCCAACAGTGTGATTTCCTTTTATTTTTATGGGTGTTACACAGAGTAATGTACCTATATTGGGCTGTTTTTGTTACCCGGCCTCTATTGAACCTAGGAGCAGTTATTCCTATATCGACCATGGTAGGCAGAGACTGAAATTACTCTTTAGCAGAAAGAAATACTGAGAACCTTTGAATATTCTGGTATTTTGTTTGTTTAGTTCATATTTATTTGTAAGCTCTAGTCACATAATATACTGTAGGCTTGTAATATTTTTTCAGTTAGAAAGAAAAGGTCAGGTACATTTCGTACTTTAAGTTGTTTGTTTTTTCGGTTCCTTTCAAAATTTGATCACAAAATGTCACATCTCGATGGGACTGTACAAACATATGCTAAATAGTGCTAATTTCTTTGGTTTAGAAATACGAAATGATAGCAAAAATATATATGGTAAACACATTCATTCCTACCATACAGAAAGGTTTAGTGTCCCCATAGCAAAGTTCAAATTGGGCCTCCTGTTATGCTGATGGATCTGGATGTGGACTCAAGATTCTCATGCTTGGACCTTCATACTCATTTCATGCTAGCAATACAGTCCCTTCATAGAGGGGAGTGCTACAAAGGAGTGGGACCACTCAAGATATGCCCTATCCAGAGGCCCCCAAAGAATCAGCATATGAGAGGTATGCCCTTGCCCACTAACTGACCTGCTATAGCCTTGCTCTGAACACACACACTGTAGGCAAGCTGTCACTCAAAGAGCTGAGGTCTGAGTACAGCCGTGATTTTAGTTTACTGGGCGGTGACGTTAACACTCCTCTGCACTAACCAGGAGAATCAAAGAAAGTATTGAAGCAATGATTAAATTGTGATTAAGGCTCCATTCACACTGGGCGTTTATAGTGTGTTTTTGTTAATCAGTTTTTGTAGCCAAAGCCAGGAGTGGAACAATCAGAGGAAAAGTATAATAGAAATAAGGGCATCACTTCTATATTTATCAACCACTCCTGGTTTTGGTTACAAAAACTGATGAGCAAAAACACACAAAAAACACACAGTAGGACCAGAGCCTAAAAAGTAATTTTGCCTGTGTAACCACACTTTTAGTCAGCTGGCTACTTTAGGGTTTTACACTATTTACCTGCAGATTAAAGGGAACCTGTCGCCTAGTTTAGAGACGCTAACCTATTACTACTTGTCGTTGCAGCTTCCTACTACTTTACTAACTGTCCCTGTCTGATCTAATGCTGAATTATAAATATGGAGAAAAGTGATTTATAAACTTACATGTCCACAGACGTGTGGGCATTCCTAGGCGGCTGGCTGTCGGGAGGCATTCTCTCCGGGACTACTCTCCCCCCGCCTCACTGCTGCAGTCACACCCCGGTGGGCATGATCATTAAGGAGCGCACCCTGATTTCAAATTCCTGCCTCCTTCTTTTGGGTATAAAGCGCTGCCAGCCGCGGCCCTTCGTTTCTTGTCTGGTACATTGTATTGGAGTATTGGCATACAAGCTGGCTCCAGAGTATGCGCAGTGTGCATTCGGAAAAAAACCATGTGGGGTATGCCCTATTGTGAGGACTCTGGATCTTCTATTGGCATTCTGTGTGTCCTGCCCCTTTTCAAGATGGTGTCTGCTGCTTTATTCTTGTTCATGTTATCCTCCATTCTGCCTTATAAACCTCAGCCTACCATCTAGCAATAGTCGAGTATTCAGTTTGAATTCCTGGTTCCTGTTCCTTTATCAGTCTGCTCCCCCTCCTGCTGATGCACTCCATCAGCTTCCATTGGAGTCCAGTAATCTCACCTGCCTCCAGCTTCTCTCCTGATTTCTGCTGCCAGTATTTACTTCCCTGACTCTGCCTCTTTTTTACCAAGCCCAGTGTCAAGTAAGCCTTGTGTGTCCTATCAGCTCTTACTGAACTATTGTTTATTATGCAGAAGCAGCTCTCTGGACATTTGGGACTCTTTAAAAAGCTGCACTGCACTAATAAGTATTACATTTGTTTTATTTTGTGGACTTCCATTCCCAGGCCTCTGCGTGTTTAATATTCTTGGACTGTGTTTTTTTCCATAGGTTTTTCACTGTGAGAATTATTATTAGAGACTTTCTTATTTACTTCATTGTGCTAGAACTATTTCAAAAGACTTTCAGTTGTTACCTGTTTGAATAACTTACTCATTTGCAGCACTTCAAGTTATATCTGACGTGTTATAAATATAGACTTGTTCACCCTTAAATTTGGTTTCAGTCTGTCTGTGCTCCCATCTGCTAATAGATCCCTGAGTAATCCTACAGTATATTACACCTATTTGTATCGCCAGCTAGGGTACAGCAGACAGCTGCAACCTGCAGACCACAGCTGGCTGCTTAAACTTGACTTGTAATCCATAACAGAAATCAGGCCAAACTATTTTTGTAAGTATTTATTTATAACTAATAAAATGATTTGTAAAAAAAACAGTATAGGATTACCCTCCATTTTGGATTACCACCCAAGATAAATCAAACAGCTGGGGTCTGGTATTCTCAGGGTGGGAAGAGCCCCATAACTGGTGCCTCCATAAGGTGTGCCAATCCTGGCTCTTTGCGCCGGCTCTTCCCACTGACCTCGTGTAATGGCAATCAGGGTAATAGAAGGGGTTAGTAACAGATGAATATTGTTAGCTGTCATCAACCCCTGGATTGGTAATGTTGAGGCATCAATGCTACCCTCACCAATCTAGTGAGTAAATAGTTAAAAAACACAAATGCAAAGAAAAATAATTTATTAGACATAAAACACAAGGAGAAAATTATTTTATTGTAAAAAAAATGCACAGACAACCCACTGTCACCCATTTGTTACCCCCAAACATACTCTCTGATGATAAGCCACAGTGATGTCAAGCCACGACTACATGAGATGAGCGGATACCACATCAAGCGGTGTTTTCCTCAAGGGAAATAAGGTGCTCATTATTTTTCTTTATTTCCCTTGAGGAAGCAACTGTTTGATGTGTTGATACACATGGGGTCTACCCCATTACTTCCCCCACTCTTTGGTCCTTGCGCTCATAACCAAAAGCTGATATCTCCACCAAGCTCCATTCCAGTTACTTACATTTTTTTTTCTTATTTCTTATTTGATCACCTTTGTTTATTCAATAGGCCATTTTTTGATACTATTGTGTGCCTTTAATTCATTGCATGGCCAGGAATTTACAGGCATGGGCTTATACGTATGGGCCTACTTTTTTTGTCAGGTGTATTATAAACATTATTGACATAAGGGCTTCTTTTGGACTGGAGCTATTTAATGTATTGTATTTGCATATTTACTTTGGATATGTATACATTTTGAGTGTTTTAGTATGGGGTTTGCATATATGAAAATTTAATATGTATGTCTACTATAACCATATGTATTTTTGAAAGACAAGTGGAGGTTTGGGTCGTTTTACTGCACGCCACTACACAAGTGTGCTTTTCATTTGTTTTTACCAAGCATTTTTGTGAGTGCTTTTTCTGTGTCCAATAAAAAGTGTATTTTTTATATATTATTTTAGGTGATCCCATTTGTTCCACATCAGCTCTTTCTCTCAATTTTTGCTATATGTTTTTCATTAGATTCCCTGCATTTTTATGGTGCCCTCTACCCCCCCCCCCCCAGTGATGAGAGATGAGAGTTGTCAATACTAATCTGTTATTAACCCCTTCTATTACTTTGTTTGCCACAGCACCAGGGCAAAAGGATGAGCCAGGATAAAGTACTTGGATATGATGCTTCTAATAAATGTTCCATATTTTGAAATGACTGCATGTTGCTTTTATTACCCTGCGTGGGGGAAGGAGGAACAATAACTATGTGCCTCTCCTGTTCTCTGTATCTTGGTTGTTATCAAAATTGGTGTGTGAACCCAAAGCCAAATGTTTCAATCATTTATTTCTTTCAATAACATTGGGTGGCACAGTGGCTCAGTGCACAGCCTTGCAGTGTTGAGGTCCTAAAGTCCTGGGTTCAATTCCCCAAGGACAACATCTGCAAGGAGATTGTGTGGATTTCCTCCAGGCACTCCAGTTTCCTCCCTCATTGCAAAGACATACTGATAGGATATTTAGATTGTGAGCCTCAATGGGGACAGCATTACTGATGTACACAAAGTGCTTTGGAATTAATAGTGCTATATGAATGAATAAATGTTATTATTAATAGTATTCTGGTGACAATTTGGTTTCCATGCTGGCTACCAATTACAGATACCAGCAGAGAGGGTGGGAGGGGAGTCTGCAGGGGGAAAGCTACACTGAAGCTTAGTAAGTAATAGTCTAGGAAGCTAATAGATATGCCAAAAAACCAGGACTCCACTGTAAAACAGTTTGAGCTGTATATGGCAGCTTTTAAACCCCATTGAAGGTGTGCTCTACAACCTTGATTTTGTTTCACACTGATTTTAATGGGGTTTGGAAGTTTGGTAAACTGTTCACCATTCTGTTCAACTGCGTCTGCCTCTAACCTGGCGGATCCGGCTGAAACTTAAAAAATTTCTGCCTCAGAGCATAGAGTTACCAGCAGGTAACGTTATATGCTGCCTGACTATTGATCCCTATGGCAACCGGATGATTCCCGCAGCCGCCGGCTCCACAGGATATGCGCTTTTGCAGAGCGCACAGGAAATGCTGTTTGCAGCGTTTTCCTGTGCGCTCTGAAAAAGCGCATATCCAGGAGATCTCTGTGGACCGGAGGCTGCGGTAAGCGTCCGGCTGCCATAGAGATCTATTGCCTGGCGGCACATAGCATTACCTGCTGGTATGCTATGCGCTGAGGCAGAAATTTTCTACGTTTCTGTCGGATCCGCCTGGCTATGGTCAGACGCAGGTCTGACCCTAGCCTTAGTCTCCTGCCCTATGTCTTATACTCACCTGCGGCCATCTTTATTTATTTATAGTGGTGCTCTGGTCGATCTCCTGTGAATTATGACCAGCTAGCAGCTTCCAAATTTCATGGAGCATGCTGGAGGTCACAAATAGTGATGAGCGATCCTTTTGGGGTTTGGATTCAGTTCAGTTTGCCGAATGGTTATATACTCGTTGAACAGAACAGTGAACAGTTTACCGAACTTCCAAACCCCATTAAAATCAGTGTGAAACAAAAGGGTGTAGAGCACATCTTCAATGGGGGTTAACAGCTGCCAAGTATAGATCAAACCTTTTTACAGTGAAGGCACGCTTTTTTGGCATAACCATTAGCCATTAGCACATATCCGGGAGAACTCTGTGGAGCTGAAAGCTGCGGTAAGCATCCGGCTGCCATAGAGATCTGTTGCCTAGTGGCACATAGCGTTACCTACTGGTAACACTATGCGTTGAGGCAGAAATTTTCTAAATTTCTGCCAGATCCGCCAGGCTAGGGGCAGATGCAGATCTGACCTTATCCTAAGGCTAGGTTCACTCCGCGTTTAGCATTGTGTTTGAACGCAATGTGTTTTGCCACTGCATTATCGCAATGAAACGCAAGCATTTGATTGCGTTAATGCACCCATAGACTTCTATTGGTAAACGCAGGCAAATGCATTGCAAACGCAATGCAAAATGGAGTTGCGTTTGAACACATGCATTTATCCCGCATGCACAGGAAGCGTTCGAATGCAATGAAAAACATGATCTGTTATCCAATGTTTTGTCGGACAGCTTTTGCTCCAATGTTATTTCGTATCATGTGCATTCATAGAAGTCTATGGATGTGTGTGAAATATCTGACTGCATCTGAGTTCAGTCCGATATACACAGCAACAGGAAATGGAGAATATGGATAAATTAGGCTCTTCTTCGTCTTCCTCTTACCTGTCATCTGTTTCTCACATGCGAAATAATCTCAGTGAACAACACTTGTCTTACAGTCTCAGCAAAATTTTAACACATGTCAGTAGAATATAGCATCCAATTCTCTTCCATCAATTGCTGTATACCAGTTTGAATCCGGCCTTAGATTGACCTATTGTTTGCATCCACCACTTTAGTCTTGCACTGTATTCAAAAATTGTGATTATGAACACATTTGAGAGGAGATTCTGCAGTTGTAAATCAGGTTGAGCAATACAAACCAAAGTAGATGGCACAGTAAGATTTTCAAGTAGGCATGTGAGTCAGTGTAGACCAGGAAATCAGGGTATATATTCAGTCAATTGAAGTAGGAAATAGCAGAAGACACAGAGCCAAAGACATTCACAGGTACTGTAGATGTATAGACAGTCCTGGATTCACAGTCAACAATAGATAATGACAGAGTTTAATGCAAGCAGCAGACTGGTGGTTATTGGCAGAAAAGTAGGCAATTAGCAAACAAATAAATAACTGCAGGCAGCCATGACAAACAGACATCTGATTACTTACTTGCAGAAAAGTGCATAATGTAATAATAGGGTCTGGGAACTTGCTATCTACCTTATGGAGAGGAGTTTTCCTGCAACCATAAGAAGACAGTAAAGTAGGTAAGGAGATTTAAAGCCACACCCCTCCTCTAGGAAATATGCAAATGTGCAAGGTGGCGCTGGAGTTCATCCACTTCCTTACTGAAGTGCAAATTTGCATAATGTAATAATAGCGTTGTAGTGTTAACAGCACTAGTATTAGTGGAGAAGAGGTTTTTATCCTTACAGCAGACAAATTGTTAACCTCAGGTTTAAGCTAGGAAGTAAATTCACATAGATGATAAACAAGCAGGAGATGATTATCCAGTTGAGTAAAATGGATGCTAAGCCAAACTCCAGAAATACACTTGTTAACTGAACACTTACTGAATCCTCAGACAGCACTTCACTTTCTGAGTTGGCCTTAAAAGTCTTTGGGTGAGAATGTCAGCAGAGATTGCTGGGTTACTTTCAGAACTATACTACATAATGGCAACAGTTGCTACATTCTTGTAGTTCGGGTTTCTATAGAACCAAAATGCAATTTTGATGCAGTGCAGGTATGGTAAGTAACACGTGAACACAGGTATATCAAAAGAGTAAGCATAATATCTATTGAGATTTTCTCTTTTTATACTTCATTGCCTTCACCTCTTTTGTACTTTGTTGTGTCATATGGCTCTTGTATAGCTTATACCCACTCATCTATGGAAGGAAGGAAATTCATACCAGCATATCTTTAGCTTGGGTTACAGTTTAGCATGGTCTGCACATGTTCTGCTCATTACTTGAAAGCTGCCATTACATAGTTTGCTCATAGTTTATACATGTTCAAGACCATTAACAAATTGTGATTTAGGATCTTCGAATGTTGAAAACCTTATCTGGAAAGTAATCCAGGTTAAATATAGAAACAGATGGGTCTGACTACTACTGTGGTTTAAGGCTACAGTACACAAAGCTAATCATTTCTGACTTATGCCCAAGGAAAGGAAACAAAAAAGGCTTCGAATGATGATACTAAATAAATTACTGTGATTACTGAGGAATGGCTGAGGGGAAATGCAAACACAATGCAATACCACATTTAAGCTGATTACAAATTTGATGTCAAACAAAAAAATGAAATATTACCAAGTTCTTCTGAGACATCAATGTCCTGGTATTGAGGAAGGTGAAATTGCAGAAGCTCCCTGGAAATTACAGCTCCAGATCAGCATGACTTAATTGGGGGAATATTTTTTTGTTTGAAGAAGATTATATGACTGATGCATAAAATTACATCAGTCTAAATATATTTGGCAATTAATTTTTTAAAACCATTTAAGAGAATTCCAGGAAATTGTTCCACTTTGTTAACGGTTATGAGATTGAACAAATTGTTCATATATATCAAATACATATTGGTAGATTTGGGAAGTAGGTGATCCAGAAATACTGCTAATTTTCAGATCCACTAATCTCTATACAGTACTTAACCAATACATGTAGTTTCAGTTTCAGAACAAGCTCCCATCTCCATACATGAGGAATAAGGGTGCCTTCACATTTGCGCACATGCGTTCCTATGTGTAACATGGGAACGCATGTGCCTGTGTTTGGCTGCGTTTGTCTACTTTTGCGCTCGGATGCGCACAATTTGTGCACCCTCCAAGCGCACTCTGAACGCAGCATGTTGCATTGTTTGTGCGTTCGCAGGTACTTGTTTTATCTGCAAGTGCACAAACAATGCATGGATCTCAATGGATCCGCATGACAGCGCAGGAGACCGCTGCGGATCTCATTGAAATCTCTCCCGGTGGCCGCCGGTGATAGGGTTTGTTCATTGTGACTATAGCACGAGTATTTCTCAAGTCAACATATAGTTAAAGAGAACCTGTCATCACTGTGGAGGCATGGGTTCAGTGGGTGCTCTTGCCCACTGGCCCAGTTGCCTTTAGAAAGACAACATGGACCAGGGCTCATCTCAACTGAATGCCCAAGCAACTTAACCGTGGGTGGAACACTACTCAGACAACACAGGGTCAGGGAACCACAATATTAAGGTTTTATTGGATCCCTAAACAGTTAACGGCATATAACACATAACCAAACAAAACACAGAATGTAACAGGAAACAGAGTTTCACCCTCCACTGGCTCACCAGGGAATTACAAGCTTCTGCTATGGCCAGGTGACTGAACTCTCCCACCCTGGGTTTCTTCCTTATGTAGCCGTTGATCTCCCAGATGAATCCAAGCATTCAATGCTGAAGTCCATGTAGTAATATAATCCAGGTTCTGATGTCCTTGGTCGGCACCAATGTGCCTAGGCCTTGGATTATGGCCTGCCAATCAAATCCGAAGATCCTAGATAGGCACCATGTAGCATGTCCACTGGTCAATGAACTGGCCTCCTTATATACCCCTGAGCACTCACTTCAAACCATTGCAGACTTCACGATTGGTGGACTAAGACTGTGCTCTCATTGTTTAGATTTCAAGCCGATTTGATAATGTTCATTTAAATGATGTGGAAAGAAAGGGGCTAAGGCTACTTACATTTAGTCTGCAATGTACAACATCAAACAATGGTGGCTGAGGTAATTTACATAGAATCAGCAATACACATCTTTGGACAATAGAAGGCTTGCATACTTAACTGACTTTGAGTCTCTGACCTTCTGTAACAAAGGGTTGGGATAAGTACATGAGTAAACACAAACTTTAAACACTATCAGACTCCTAAGAGCCTTGTAGAAGCAATGAGTGGTTTATCACAGGTTAATAAACAAAATATCATCATGTCTGGCTAAATTTAATAAACTTAACCCATGCTATATATTGAAAGAGTCCATGCTGTCACATTCCTTCCCCTTTTTAAATAGCCAGACTGGGCAGCCAGATGTGAGAAGTCTCTAATCGTCCTTCACCTCTTGGCTGCATTGCCTTTTTTAATGGTGAGGTCAGCAGTTGAGGCTTCCATCTATACACCTGCCCCAGATTACCTCCCCCAGGATGGGCAGACATGCTGCGGACAAGCACTAAAATGGGATTCAGGTGTTGGGCTCCCATATTCTTCTTGCTATCAATCTCCCCCAGTCAATGACCACAGTCTAATTAGGTTTACTCACTGTTGATGGCTCAGAGGTGAATGATGGGGGCTGGGAACGTGGGTTATCCTCAGAAGGAGTGGCAGCAAGATCGACATCAGCATGCTGCTTGGTTTCTTGGATGTGGCTGTGATAATCACAATTTACCATGTAAAAGTAATTGTATGGCCATAATGGCCTTGTTATTCTGATTAAACCTTTTCATGCATTGGGGCGAGACTGTGACTAAGGTGTTTAGCTCTCCCATGGCCCATCCGCATTTGTATAAGACTCCTTTTTAAAACTTTGTGCCAGTGGAATCCCACCTGCTGGCAATGCTTGTGCATATTCATGTTCTTGCAGTCTTTAGTAAAGTGGCACCAGTGGCAGCACATAGGCAGTTTGAGATCTCGGCTCGTCATTGAGCCAAGGCCTGAATCTACATATAAGTTGTCACCAGCACCACTGTACTAAACACTACCGGTGATAAATATGTGCATGGAAACACATGCAAATCTGAAAGAGCCACTGCAAAGTCGAAGAACCAAACCACAGTGCCACTCAACGGTCTCGAACAATGCACAAAAAGCTTATTGCACCTAAACTTCTACTCTGGAATAAATCTCTTAAATTACTATAACAGGGCCGGAATGGTCATACCTTTACTTTAAAATGGAAAATTGTGATGACAGGTTCCCTTTGAAGTCTAAAAAAAAGTCCAAGTGTGGAGACCCGGGGGTCAGTGGGTGCTCTCGTCCACAGGCCCAGCCGCCTTTACAAAGACAACGTGGACCAGGGCTCATCCCCAACTGAACGCCCGAACTCCTTAACCGTGGGCGGAACACTACTCAGACAACACAGGGTGAGGGAACCATAATATTAAGGCTTTATTGGATCCCCAAACAGTTAACAGCATATAACACATAACCAAGCACAACACATAATGTAACAGGCAACAGAGTCTAACCCTTCCGCTGGCTCACCAGGGTTTAGAATGTAGCACAGCAAAGTCTGTAGCCAGGTGACTGTATCGTCCCAACCTGGGTTGCTTCCTTATCCTTATGCAGTCTTTATCACAGCTGAATCCGATAATCCGATGCTGAAGTCCTTCTGGTTCTATAGTCCTGGTTCTGGTCCCCTTGGTCCGCACCGAAATGCCTAGGCCTGGGGTTATGGCTTGCTAACTGGACCCGAAGATCCTAGATTAACTGCCTGTATCCAATCCAGTGTACCTTTAGCCGGGACCGAAATCCCTAGACTGAGGTCACTAGACAGAATCTAACTAACTCTGGTTAATGAACACATCTCCTTATATACCTTCAGCCCTCCTTGCAGGATATTGGGAACATCACGATTGGTGCAATAACACTGTCTTTTCATTGGCTGGACCTCAAGCCTCATTTAACATATTTTTAGTAGTATTGCAATCCTGGCAAGGTAGAGCGACATACAGATGGTTTACCTAGCAGGATACATTTATATAGTAATACAAAGGGCAGTTAGCATAATTAGGTTTTCTGAGCCTCTGTCCCTCTGACCTTCCTAAGACAAAAAATTAAGCTGATTACATACACATGGTCAACATTTCCAAACATTTTCAAAACTGGTAAAAACAATGAGTGTCCCCTCACAAGGTAGGAATTAAATCACAATACAAAGAGGCAATATAATTACATTATATACGTCAAGAATGGATATACAAAATACAGTCTGGCTAGATTTTAAAAACTTAACCCGTGAGTGGCATATTCCAAGTTGCAACAAAGTACCATACTGCCTGGGTTACATAAGAAATCATCATATGTTCTACATTGAAGGAGTCCATTTCGTCACACCAAGTAACCAGTGTGCTCCTTGCAAGATATCTAATTATTCATATTAATAAAGATTGTGATATGGGGAAAAATGCAAATCATGTTTAAGAAATAAAATCCATGATTTAAAAAGGTCATTTTCAGATGACACTTTTTCTTTAAACTTTTATCTGTAGATGAGTTTCACTAGAAATCTGATCATAATGTATATTTATTTGAAAAAATTACTTTTCTAGAATGTGTACAAAAGAAAATTGCTTGCAACATACTGAACAAAAGAGTAAAACTTTGGAAAAACAAAAGAATGCACAATCACTGTTCCGAAAAAGTGAATCAGTTATGTGATTATTCATAGCTCCAGCTCATCATCACTACATTTCAACCCACACAGGGTCTTTGTCAAACATATATCATATGTATGGTGTCATAAGAGCATGCTTTTTGATTGTCAGTTGGTGACTAATGATTTCACCTATGGGCACTAATTCCACTTTGAATTGTGTGCAAATATTTTTCCCACTTATCTATCTCTAGAGCACATATATTGATATCTCTTAACTGATGTCACAAATGTGGCAACCATAATTAAGGTCTTGACTGTCGCTTACTGACATCATGTCAACAGTAGGGCAATGCATCCATCACATCATGTCATTAGCATAGCAGCGGTTTACAAAATGTACCAGTATTATGCACAGGAAATACAGTACATGTGAACTCCATATAAATGAAAATTACTCGTAACATAACAATAAACCTGAGTCCATATGTATTGGCATATAAATCATAAGGGAAATTTTTATCAAGTAGGAGGATATCAATGAACACAAAAGTTACATAAAGCAGAACATGGCCATCGTAAAGTCTGTATAAAATGCACTTTTTATTGATGAACAAATCAACTCATCACTATTTGAAACTTGCATGCATATTATGGTATTCGGGCTACTCAGAGCTTGCTGACTATGTGTGCTCGCCTTGCGAGATGAGACTGTCCTGTCTCCGCAGGTTTGGTGCCTGATTTATAACTATTAAACATGGTGGGCTCGCTTGCCAATCACAGTAATGCTGTAGAAATCTTAGTTGTTGCATTACTGTGATTGGCTCTCTGCCCAGTGTTATAGCATTTATATAATCCCTGCCATTGCCAACTTACATACACTACTGTTCAAACGTTTGGGGTCATTTAGAAATTGCCTTATTTTTTAAAGGAAAGCACATTTTTTTCAATGAAGCTAACATTAAATGAATCAGAAATACACTCTATACATTGTTAATGTGGTAAATGACTATTCTAGCTGCAAACTTCTGGTTTGTAATGCAATATCAACATAGGTGTACAGAGGCCCATTTCCAACAACCATCACTCCAGTGTTTTAAAGGTACATTGTGTTTGCTAATGGTGTAAGAAGGCTAATGGTTGTTTAGAAAACCCTACAAA
Organism: Allobates femoralis; assembly: GCA_033576535.1. NCBI lineage: Eukaryota > Metazoa > Chordata > Amphibia > Anura > Aromobatidae > Allobates > Allobates femoralis. The sequence goes on from JARQOC010000242.1 coordinate 32,952, forward strand.
ACCCTTGTTCAAGTATGTTAGCACAGCTGAAAATGGTTTGGCTGATTAGAGAAGCTATAACATTTACCTTCCTTTGAGCTAGTTGAGAATCTGGAGCATTACATTTGTTTGTTGTATAAAACTCTCAAAATGGCCATAAAAAGGGAACTTTCATGTGAAATTCGACAGTCTATTCTTGTTCTTAGAAATTAAGGCTATTCCATGCGAGACATTGCCAAGAAACTGAAGGTTTACTACAACGGTGTGCACTGCTCAGAGGAGAGCACAAGCAGTCTCTAGCCTGAGTAGAAAGAGAAGTGGAAGGCCCCACTGCAAACCTGAGCAACAAGACATGTATATTAGAGTTTCTAGTTTGAGTAATCGATGCCTCACAGCTCCTCTCCTGGCAGCTGGCAGAAACAGCAGAGGAGAGAGAGATCAAGTTGTGAGAGAGCAGAGGAGAGAGCAACAGCAGCAGAAAGAGAGACTGCAAAAGAGAGAGACTGCAGGGTAGATAGAGACTGCAGAGAATAAAGAAAACAGAGATAAAGCAATAGTAAAAGAGAGAGACAGCAGAGAGAGCAATAACAAAGAGAGAGACAGCAGAAAAGAAATATAGCAAGGATATAGTTACCACAGCAGAGACAGACAACAGAGGAGAAAGACATGAGAGATAGAATAAGCATAGAGGAGACAGAGACAGCAGAGGAGAGAGAGACAGCAGAGGAGAGTCAGCATAGTCAGCAGAAGAGAGACGATTAGAGACAGCAGAGAAAAAGACTGACAGCAGTAGAGAGAGAGCCGGCAGAGGAGAGAGAGACAGCAGAGATGAGTGAGACAATGGAGGAAAGAGAAAACAGAATAGAAAGAGACAGCAGATAAGAAAGAGAGAGCAGAAGAGTGAGCAAGACAGTGGAGGCAGCCGCCCACACCAGCCACCACATGAAACCACCGACGCTGCACACATGCTGCAGATGCACATACTTATCACACATGCACACTTACCCAGGCAGCCACCATCTTTGCATACCGAGGTGTCCAAAGATAGCAGTCTAGTGTGCATGAATGCACCGGGTCACGTGGCCGCCATCTTTGGACACTAGGGTATACAAAGATGTCGGCCGCCTGAGTAAGTGCACATGCACAAACATCACACAGGGGGGCAAAGACAGCATACAGTGGATAGAGAGCATGCATAGGGGAGAGACAGCACAAGTAGAGGGAGATAGTCCACAGGGGAAGAGATAGTGCACAGGTGGAGAGAGTCCACAGAGTGGAGAGAGACAGCACGCAACAGGGAGAGTGCACAAGGGGGAAGAGACAAAGCATGGGGGCAGTGCACAGGGAGGCAGAGACAGCTTCAGTGGGGATAGAGTGCATGGCGGAGACACAGCATAAGAGGCGAGAGCACAAAGGGGAGAGAAAGCCCAAAGGAGGAACGACAGCCAACAGTGAGAGACATCACAAGAGGAGAGAGAACACACAGGGGGAAAGACATGCTTGCGTACAAATCATACATTGTCATCCGCACCAGGATCGCGACATGTCCATGTCCATCCATGAACTCGAGTTGGACTGACTCTGAAACATGGACTGGACCACAAAGACCTTGAACTAAACATTTGGACACAGGCAGGACATCTAGGACACAGCTAGGACAACAGGGATACCAGACATCTGGCTCCAGGCATCAGGCAGCGGTCATCAGGCTCAGGACATAGGACACGAGCTCAAAGCACTAGGCAGCGGTCAACACAGGTACAACACACATATGGCTATGTAGCAGAGCAGGAAAATGAGCAGCATCTTACAGGTATCACAACAATATCCCAGCTGCTTAGGGGGAAGGAGCATAGAGTAAGAGACATGCACACTAATGGTGGTCTTTTTATACTTCATTGCCCTGTGTTACAGTGCATGTCTGTACTCTTACCTTATTCTCCTTCCCTCCTAACTAGCTGGTATACTGTTGTATGTTACCTTTAAGGATGCTGCTCGATGTCTTGCTCCACTGCGTATCCGTTCACGTGTTGTAAGGTCCTTGCCGTGCTGCATGACCTTCCCCATGTGTGGTCCCTGGCTGCCATTGTGAAGGCTATCTATGGGTTGCGCAGTCCTCTGCTGCAGGTGCATGACTTTCCATGTTTGTCCAGGCTTGCAGCCGCTGCCAGGTGCCCTAGCCATCAGATCCTGTGTTGTGTATACTGGTTCCAGTTTATGCCTAAGGTGCGCACGGCCACACCTTCTCCGCTTTTATTAGGCACAGTATGTGCACCTGAATTGCTATCCCCAGGCTATTGCTTAGGTGCAGTTCCTATTTAAAGTTCCTATTCCCTGTTGGATGGACATGACCAGAACTTCTCATTAGGTTGCAGAACTAAACTTTTGTGCTGCTTATGGTCTACCTTGTCTCCAGCTCCAGTCCTGCCTGCAACCAGTTCTGAGATAGCTGATATCTCCTAGTCTGTTTCCCTTCTACCCCTGGTACCAGTCTGTCTCTGAATCTTTGTGTGCCTCGTACCCTGTACCTAAAGACTGTGAGTTTCCTGTATCCTGTGTCTTGTGAATAAACCTCTGTTTGTCTTTTAAAGTTGGAGTCCGGTGTTCCTGCTGAGCATGTATTGCGATATGCTCATGCTATTGTGCTGTGCTCATACTGTCCAGTTCTGGTCCGCTCCTGCGGTGCATGTGGATCACTCAGCTCCAGTCCATGCTTGTTGTTTTTGCACTGTTCTGCTGTGCTCGCACTACTTATCTCCAGTCTACCCCTGTAGTATCCATGTCATGCAGCTCCGGTCTGCTCCTGCAGTGCTTCCACTATCTTGCTTGGGTCTTTTCCATCCAGTGCCTGATGCTCAATGTTTGTTGCCTGACAACTGCTGCCTGTAGCCCAATGTCTGGAGCCTGATGATCACTGCCTGGTGTCTGGAGCTCGTGTACAATGTCCGGAGCCTGATAACTACTGCATGGTGCCTGAAGCTCAATGTCCAGTGTCCCTGATGTCCTGCCAGTGTCCTACATTTCCTGCGTATGTCCAGATATTCAGTCCGAGGTCATGGTGGTCCAGCCTGTGTTTCAGAGTAGTTCCGCTTGTGTTCCTTGATGGGCTCCTCCATATTCCTTGAGAATCTTCAGCCTTGTATCCCAGTGATGGCTCTGTCTGTGTATCCTGGATCTGACCAGTGGATGTCCTAAGCTGCCATGTTGGTGTTCCTGGACCTCTGCTCTCTGTGTTCCACCTGTGTCCTGATGTCCGTCCTGTTCCCTGGAGTCCATCCTGTGATGATGCCTGTGTGAGGTCAGTGTCTGATGTTCTCCTGTGCCAGTGCTACGTCTGAGAAAAAGATCCAGAGAGAGAGATCGTGCTTCAATGATCCACGCTGCTGTCCCACCGACCCCGAAAAAATATCAGGGAGGCCAAACGTTTGTACACTGCTCCTTTATTCCATCAGTACTTCAACCAACGCTTTTCAACCCGTGATGACCTATTGCCATCACCTGACGTCTGCCTTCCTGTGATGTTCCCCTTTTCTGATGTGCAAAACCGGGAGCCTGGCATTGTAATGTCTTGTATTCTGTAATGTGACTTCATGTTTAAGTAAACTTTATGTTTTTAATACCTGAAGTTTGCAGTGTCATCTAGTCCTGCATGTTACCAACTTGCCCATATGCTCAGCTGCCACAGACACCAGTCGCTGCCCTTCCCTAGTCCGGGCAGGCCCGGGTCCTCCCTGTGTTCCAGTGGGTCCACATACTATTGCCACCAGGGGCTTGGCGTCGTAGGAGCATAAACAAGCAATGCCTGCATCCCGTAACAGCAATAGCATCAAGCCCCCATTTAGATTGTAAATAATATATGTTGCTGAACATTAGTAATCCAAAAAGCATTTTTTGGCCATGCTAATTAATTTATGATCTATAAAAATTGCTTAGAGTCTTGAATGTAGTTTGCAGTTTTTATAGATAATGGCTGAATGAATTTATCTAACCATGAAGATAATCTCTCTGTCAGAGAACCTATGCTCAATGTGATTGGTCATAGGGGGGAAGGAAACAGTTTTTGTGGACTTTTGGAAATGAATGAAAAATTGGTGTCACTGGATCCTCTGGATCCACTGGAAAATTGTATTCTTTTTCTTTCTGATTAGACAAAAAAAGTTTTGGTACGGTGTTAGCCAATTGAAAAAATGTTGATTGCTCTCAGTGGGAGAAACAAAATAATAATCTTGCAGTTGTGATACCTTTATGGCTAACAAAAATAAAACAAGTGATGTTACAAGGCAGCCAGCTTTCGAGATTCAGGGTTCTCCGTGTTTATTCTCAAAGCTCTTCAATACAGCTCACAGTTCAGTTACAGTTCTTACAAGTCTCAGTTCTCAGTACACGGGCTCACTCTCCCTCTCCGGGTTTCCTTTACTCTCTGCAGCCAGGTCTCTCTCTCTGTGACCCCTCACACTGTCTCTGTGTCCTTTCCGGGCTGTTAACTCTCTGTCTTCACTTGGTGTGCGTCTCCAGACAGTATGGCGGTGACTCGGGCCCCTGTGGGTCCTCCTGTTTGTCACTGAGCTGCCTGTCCTTGGGGGTAGGGATCCCAGTTTAGAACTAGAACCCCCCGTCGGTTGTCTGGGGCACCGGATAAATCATCGGCCGCATCTAGAGCCAACACTCTACTCAGCCCAGCCTCCAGCAGTCCTTCAGTATGAGGCTCTACCAGGCTCTCTCCACTGTGTCTTCAAGTGTCTTAGGGGGGGCTTCTCTGCCTGCAGTCTGGTCATCTCGGCTGTCTTCTAGGGCCCGGGTATCACCGTCCCTCTCTGTCCTCTCACACTCCTGGGGATCTGGTTCCGGACGGGCTTTCTCTCTCCTTTGGCTCGCACTAGCTCGGTACAGATTCTGCGCTCCTACACCTCACTCATCCAGGACATGTGACTCCTTCCTCCCCCCCTTCACTATTTCTACTGTCTGTCACCTGACTACGTGTGTGCCCAACCCACTCCTCTAAATCTACCACCCCTCACCTGCCTAGAGTCCACCAGGCTCAGGGCTGGCTGCTGCCCTCTACTGTACGTGGGTTGTGTGGGCTGTGAAGGTGTTGGTGTTCAACTATTGTCCTACCTGCATGGCTGCAGTTCCCTTTGTGGCCTCCTGGACGCAGGGGCGCCACACTCTCCCGGAGTTAACTAGCGCGTCCCCACGCTGCCTGTCATGGATCCCCCTGAAAACATTTTTATTTTTCATAACAACAACATTAACATTAAGCATTCTTGGTTTCTTCCCACCCGGGAGGCACGATTCTTCAAACGTTACTTAATTTAACTATTTACAAGTGCATGGGTATAGCTACGTCATTACCCCTTCTGGACCTCTGCCGGGTCTAATGCTACAACGCATTCACTTTCAGTATAAAACACATAATAAACGTTACTTTCTATCAAAAGTATAAAAACATTCTTTCTTCTTTCAAAAAACTTCAAAAGTGCAAAAATTCTCAAAAACAGTTCAAAGTTCAAAGTTCACGATTCAGTCACTTGCACTATCTCTCACGTGCAAAACTGGTCTTAAAACCAAAGGGGAGCACACTAAGGTACTCAACTATTTACAGGAAAGTTCGTACCAAGTCATTGTCCTTGATCTCTAGTGTTCAATAAACATAAAACAAACAGGGGAAAGGCTAACACTCATTCAGGTATGGGATGGGGACATCAAGGATTACACCTCATTCACACTTACAGTTTCTTCTTTTCTTTCTTCAGGATGCAGAACCCGTGTCTTTAATCTTTCTTGGCTTGCTTCCAAGGCAGCACTTGGGACGTTCTTCTAGGGTAAACCACCAGGTTCTGTAGGGCAGTCACTAGTAGGTAGCTTTCCGGGGTCTGTGTAATAGCATCCTTCATGGTCTTGGGTGCAACAGTCTCTAGGATGGTTACTGGATCCGTGTTAACTGCTGTATCCGTGTATCTCGGCATGGCTGGATCATCAATGGACTCTGGATACTCTAATGCTGGCATGTCATCTTCTTCAATGGTATCTAGGCACTGTCTTTTAACTTTCACACCATACGGGCCACGTTCACCTTCAACAATGTGGTAAGACACCCACTTTCCGATTTCAACTTGTCTGTCTGGGTGGTCTGATGGCAACTGTTCTTCCACCTCTCTTTTATTAATGAAGATATCTTGTCTAGTACCAGGTTCATGTGCAAAGGCGAACCCTCTTTCTTCTATTACTTTCACTATTTTGCCCTCATGTCTTGGGGATCTCTTTACCTCTCTATCTCTTCGGGCTACGTTCGGTACAGATTCTGCGCTCCTACACCTCACTCATCCAGGACATGTGAGTTCAGTCTTTTCCTCTCAGCCTACCTCGGCCTACTGACTCCTTCCTCCTCCCCCTTCACTATTTCTACTGTCTGTCACCTGACTACGTGTGTGCCCAACCCACTCCTCTAAATCCACCACCCCTCGCATGCCTAGAGTCTACCAGGCTCAGGGCTGGATGCTGCTCTCTACTGTACGTGGGTTGTGTGGGCTGTGAGGGTGTTGGTGTTCAACTATTGTCCTACCTGCCTGGCTGCAGTTCCCTTTGTGGCCTCCTGGACACAGGGGTGCCACACTTGCTCTTGACTGTATGGGATACAAATATTGATTAGGTATATGTTTACCATGAAAATGAGTTAGATCTTTATCCTGTATGCTTGAAGTGACGGACTCCTTCCATAAATCTTCTAGTGTTTTTTTTGCATACAGTGGTTTTGGAATGTGCTAATCTGATTGACAGCATTATTTTTGTCATTATGCAGACTACTTTCTTTTTGAGTAGATATGATAATATCCTCATTAAAATTTAAATTATTGTCATTGCTAGACATGGATGGATCAAAAAATGCTGTTTTACCATCAGTGATTTGACGAACTTGTTCAAATCACATAAACTATTGAAATAAAGGGCATGTCCAGTTAGTATAACTTAAGCTGGATTACATTGACAGAACCCCTGTAAGTGTAATTGGGCCTAACAGGCTACCATTCCTGACACACCAGGAGGTAATTTTTTGACCTCAGGGTGCCATTACAACTATTGGCTCTCTGCTACTTCATCATGTGGCTGCCAATGGAGGTCAGAGAGGGAGTGCACTCCTTCCCATATCCTCCTGAATTCCGTGATTGCTAGGGGTAGCACTTGCACCATCCCTGGCAGTTACTGCAGGAGCATGGCTGTCAGCTGTGCCAACCTCCTGATGTAATCACATGGAAGGTCCTGCTATTTAGCACTTTGATGCAATATCATGCTGTGATTGCTTAATCAGATTGACTGACCAATCACTGTGAAGTAAATGCGGGGACCGCCGACAAGGGCCCCCACAGCTGTTGGCACGGAACGGACACTGAATTTTCACATTGTGACAGTTCAAAGCCATGATGTATATAGCATGTAATGGTGCTGGAACTGACACCTTATCATGACTTGCTATGTACGTCATTTGTAGTTAAGGGGTTAAGTACATTTTGTACTTTGACCCAGTGCATTATTTTATAAATATGAACAGGACGATCACTAGGTCAAAAGTGACCAGTTCTTGCTCCAATGTTATTCCTTCATTCCTTATCCTTCTTCCTTTAAACTTCTGCTTTTTAGTTGTTTGTTTGTTTGTTTTTTAATTTACCATACAGTTCAAGACATATATACCTTTTATGTAGTGCCACTTTTTATGTTCTTTACAAGGGGGCGTGGTGAACAGGGTATTATTTTGAGCAACCTACAGACACGCCCCAGAGAATAACGTTTAAAACATTTTTAAATACCATCAAAAAGTATTACTAAATAAAAATGCTAATATCTCCGGGACTGTAGGGTGGATCTAAAAATATGGATTACTCCAAGGAACAGCGTGAATAAAATAAGAGCAAAAATTGACCACATTTTACCTTGTGATAAGTCGCTTTTAAACTTGCATACAATGGGATATCTTTAAACTCATTTTAATTGTTTAGAAATTCCAATGTATGTTCACTGGAGAAGAATGCCATGGACTCATCCAACAATGATATATTGTATTGCAAGTTACATGTACATAAATAATATATATACAGTCATATGAAAAAGTTTGGGCACCCCTCTTAATCTTTTTTATTTGCAACAGCTATTTCAGTGTGATATATGTAATAACTGATGGACACAGTAATATTTCCGGATTGAAATGAGGTTTATTGTACTAACCGAAAATGTGAAATATGCATTATTTCAAAATAATGTATGGGCACCCATCTGATTTTCATGATTTGAATACTCCTAACTACTTTTTACTGACTTACTGAAGCACTAAATTGGTTTGGTAACCTCATTGAACTTTGTACTTCATAGCCCGGTGTATCCAATCATGAGAAAAGCTATTTCAGGTGTCCACTTGCAAGTATTTCTCCTAGTTGCATCTTCTCTGAGAAGTGGCATCATGGGCTCCTCAAAACAGCTCTCAAATGATCTGAAAAAAAAGAAAGATTGTTCAACATAGTTGTTCAGGGGAAGGATACAAAAAGTTGTCTCAGAGATTTAACCTGTCAGTTTCCACTGTGAGGAACATAGTAAGGAAATGGAAGACCACAGGGACAGTTCTTGTAAAGGCCAGAAGTGGCAGGCCAACAAAAATATCAGAAAGGCAGAGAAGAAGAATGGTGAGAACAGTCAAGAACAATCCACAGACCACCTCCAAAGACATGCAGCATCATCTTGCTGCAGATGGTGTCACTGTGCATCGGTCAACAATACAGCGCACACTACACAAGGAGAAGCTGTATGGGAGAGTGATGCGAAAGAAGCCGTTTCTGCATGCACGCCACAAACAGAGTCACCTGAGGTATGCAAAAGCACATTTGGACAAGCCAGTTTCATTTTGGAAGAAGGTCCTGTTGACTGATGAAACAAAGATTGAGTTGTTTGGTCATACAACAAGGCGTTATGCATGGCACCACAAAAACACAGCATTCCAAGAAAAACACTTGCTAACCAGTGTCAAATTTGGAGGAGGGTCCATCATGCTTTGGGGCTGTGTGGCCAATGACGGCACCGGGAATCTTGCTAAAGTTGAGGGTCGCATGGATTCCACTCAGTATCAGCAGATTCTTGAGAACAATGTTCAAGAATCAGTGTCAAAGTTGAAGTTACGCCGGGGATGGATCTTTCAGCAAGACAATGATCCAAAACACCGCTCCAAATCTACTCAGGCATTCATGCAGAGGATCAATTGCAATGTTCTGGAATGGCCATCCCAGTCCCCAGACCTGAATATCATTGAACATCTGTGGGATGTTTTGAAGCGGGCTGTCCATGCTCGGCGACCATCAATCTTAACTGAACTGGAATTGTTTTGTAAAGAGGAATGGTCAAAAATACCTTCATCCAGGATCCAGGAACTCATTACCAGCTACAGGAAGCGACTAGAGGCTGATATTTTTGCAAAAGGTGGATCTACTAAATATTAATGTCACTTTTCTGTTGAGGTGCCCATACTTTTGCACCTGTCAATTTTTGAAAAAATGCATATTTCACAATTTCAGTTAGCCCAATAAACCTCATTTCAATCCTGAAATATTACTATGTCCATCAGTTATTACATATATCACACTGAAATAGCTGTTGCAAAAAAACAATTTTAAACAAAAAAAAAAGAGTAAGATTAAGAGGTAAGAGGGGTGCCCAAACTTTTTCATATGAGTAGAAATTGTTTAAGCGGTTCTTCGGTAGAGCGCTGAGATTACACTAACACAATTATCTCCCATCTCTACCTTTATTCTTTAAAAGATGATGCTCCAAACTCCAACCCACAACATGTTTCGACGTGGCAAACACGTCTTCCTCAAGCTTGAGGAAGACGTGTTTGCCACGTCGAAACATGTTGTGGGTTGGAGTTTGGAGTATCATCTTTAAAAGAATAAAGATAGAGATTGGAGATAATTGTGTTCGTGTAATCTCAGCGCTCTACCGAAGAACCGCTTAAACAATTTCTACTCGTATACATCTCCCTTCGGGGAAAGCGGTCTAACAGAGCTGCAGAGGAAAAGGACCTGATTGACGCCGTTCGGCCTGGCCTTGGAGTGAGCACTTGATCGGCACATGATCGGAAGCTGAGAGGATCTAGGACATGGAAGAGATACAGGTCCGAGGCTGGCAGCCTGAGCCTTAACACACGCCCACATTCTGGTTGTGCGGACCTGGACAACCATAAAAGGTTAGTTGATCCCTAAGTGCAACCTTATAATAGCAGGAAAAGTCCACAGGTGGCGCAACACATTTTTTCTTTTCTGTTTCAAACTTTTTCATATGACTGTATATTTCCACACTATGAGTGTAGTTAATAGATATCTAAACCACAAGATACTAATTATCTACAGTATGGAATATTTAGCAGGATGTTAAATACCTTGCTGTGGGGGCTGAAACAGCAATTTCCTGTATGTATTAGTGCACCAGTAAAATGTAAGCTGTTTTACCTGCATGACTGCTGTCTCTATCATTTTATTTCTGTTGCTAGAATGTGGTGTCCGGTTCAGTAATGAACAAGACCCCGGCTCAAGCTTGACAAATTATTCACAGCTTGGGACTGAATTCAGCTGAATATTTTGGTGGTGGTGATGTTTTACTAACTGAGGTTGGGGATCTGAAATGCATAAATCCTTTATTTAAAATGCTACTTAACTCCTTCCCAATGCATGACATTATCCAACGTCATGGGTCGGGTCCCGGTGTTTGATGTGAGTTCTGGCGTGGCGCTCACATCAAACACCCTACATCTCAGCTGATGTCATCAACTGAGATGTCAGGCTTCCAGCACTGAACAGATCTGGGATTCAGTTGGTGCTGTTAACCCCTTGGATCCTGCTGTCAATTACTGACAGCGGAATCCAAAACCGCCGCGGCAGGGAACGCACTGTTTACCGCCTGCGCGATAATATCGCAAGATCTCCGGTGCTCACATAATAGCCCCAGGTGTGAATCCGGAAGCTATCATGGTTCACTTCCTCTCAGTGGTTGGTGAGCGCTGCCAACTAAAGAAAGTGAAACGAAATGCCATGTCTTGATGTGCTGCAGCAGTGTGGCACCCTGTGGAGCAGTGTAAAAACAAGAATTAATTAAAAAATAAAGTTTTAAAAAATATGAAAAGATCAAAACAGAAAAGTTCAAATCACCCCACTGTTCCCCCATTCAAAATAAAAGTATTAAAAAAAAACAACACTTATTTGGTATCGCCGCATTCAGAAATGCCAGATCTATCAGTATGTAAAATCAATGAATGAGAGCCGTAATTTGAGTAATGGAAAAAAGGTCCAACCGCCAAAATTAAGTTTTTTTGGTTGCTGAAACATTGCTATAAAATGCAATAACGGCGATCAAAACAGCGCATTCACCCAAAAATGGTATCGTTAGAAATGTGAGTTCAAGGTGCAAAAACTACGCTGTCACACAGCCCCTGATCCCAAAAAATGAGAACGCTACGGCTCGCAGAATATGGTGTGATTCTTTTTCAAACTTCTGATTTTTTTTCAGCACTTAGATAACAGTAAAAATGTACATGTTTAGTATCACCGAACGCGTACCGACCTGAGGCATCACTCCTTCATGTCAATTTTACCATATAGTGAACATGGCGATAAAAAACCCTAAAAACAAACGTGTGATTGCACTTTTTTTGCAATTACACCGCATTTGGATTTTTTTCCCATTTTGCTGTACACTATATGGTATAATAAATGATTACATCTGAAAGTACAATTCGTCCTGCAGAAAACAAGCCCTCTATGTCTATATTGACGGAAAATAAAATAGTTATGGCTCTTGGAAGCAGGGGAGCAAAAAACGAAAAATGAAAAATTCCCGGGTGGTGAGGGGTTAAATTAATATAACATATATTATTCTTTGTGATAATTATTATTAAGATACGATTGTATGGTTGCACATTTTGATATGAATAACTTGCTTTAAAGAATATTCTATTATTCTGCTTCCAATAAGTAGTTTACATAGCACATGTTGTGCTGGAAAAAGACCTTGATGGCTGAGACATTGGAGATGTCAGGGGTCGTGCTGGATTTGGCTCACGTGCTCCTCAGTCAAGTAATGAAAAACTACTGGTGCTAAAACGAACATTGCTGTTAAACAACAATACACTTTGTCATAAATGTTGCAAGGCTGAAATCTCTGTTAACCCATATGGCATACTTGTCTCAGATCACATACTACAAATCTCCTGACAGATTGCTTCTAAAAACAAGCATAAAAATAAGGACAAAATAGCATTTTGTCACCTTGTCACCACATTTCAATTCTTTCCAGTTTTTTGGCACATTATTCATTCCAAATTACACCTTATCCCATGAAAACACGAGCTTGAAAATGACTATTTGTATGGAAAAGTAAAAATAGTTATGACTCAAGGTAGAAGGAGAGGAAAAAATGGAGGAACAAAAACTAAAAATCCTTTAGGGGTTAAGTCTTTTCACTCTTTATTTCACGTTTATATGATCCACATAAACTATTTACCATATTGAATCACATAAATTACTTAGTGCTACTGTACAACAAAAAACATACTATCGTTAGTTATTGAGTAGTGATAGAGCATGCTTGGCACTGCTAATTACTCGATTGAGCATTGGGTTACTCAGGCAAATGTTACTTGATCAAGTATTGCAGGTGCTCGATTACTAGGCTCATTAAAGCTATTTTTCAGCCATTAAACATGTGAAATTTGCCTGCCAATTACAGTAATACTGTAGCCATGTTGGCTACTGGCATTACTATGATTAGCCAGCTGTGTCACATTATTGGGTCTTATATGACAACCGGGGGTATGGTGATCAGCACACGGCAGTTTATGTAGAGTTATGTAGAAAGGACAGCTTAGATTACAGCAGGCATATTGGAAATGTTTTACATTTGTAGTATTTAGTGCCTTTCATGTGGCACTAGAGGGTGTTTTTAGCCTTGTTTAATTTATTAAATAAATAATAAAAAAAAAATCAGCATGGTATCCCTTTTATTTTTGATAACCAGTCAATGGAAAGCAGAGAGCTGCAGGTTGCAGCCCGCAACTGTCTGCTTTACCTTGGCTGGTTATTCAAAATACATGGGACCCTGAGATTTTTTTATTATTTATAAATAAATATTTAAAATAAATAGCGTGAGGTCCCTCCATTTTTGATAACCAGCTAAGGTAAAGCAGGCTGGTATAACCAGGCTTTAAAAGCCCATGGTTATTTTGCCCTTCTCAGCCTAAATATAGCAGCCCACAACCATTCCAGAATTGGCACATCCATCAGTTGCACCAATTGTTCCTCTTCACCATCATCTTTACGATTGCCCTGGTGCATTAGCAATCAGGAAAATAATTAATGGGGTTGGTATTAGCTGTGTAATGTCAGTTGACATCAAGCCTAGATGTTAGTAATAGGGAGGCATCAGACACCCCTATTACTAACTCAGTAAGTGTAAAGTTAAAAACAGATGCACACACATGGAAAAATAGTGTATTTGAATAAAGATTCCCCACACTATCTGTCATTCATTAATTTATTTTTTTAAGAAAAGCCATGAAGATACAATGACATCCCTTGTGTAGCGGTACCACTATTTAACGAAATCTGTACTATAGCATATGGAGCCTTGTTCACTCTTGGTCAGTGCAGACCCAAAATTTCTCATGCACGGTAATGTTACTGAGTTACTGACATCACCGCGCGTGAGACAATCTGAGCCTGGCACTAACACAGAGTTACCTACGGAACTTTGTTGTCTGAGCGAGATTCCATAGGTTGGAGTACAGAATCGAGTGATGTCATGGGACAACTACATAATGGATTATACGGGATCTTTATGGCTTATTTAAAAAATAAATGTATTTAGTAAATTGCTGAATGGTGAATGGTCTGGTGAAGTCTTTATTCAGTTACACTATACTTTATTTTTTTCCTGTGTGTTTTTTTTTGTAAAAACTTACTGGGTTAGTATTTGGTGTGTCTGATAGACCCCTCTCTAATACTGTACCCTAGGCTTGATGCCAGCTGACAATTCACAGCTGACATCACCCCCATAAAACAATACTGTGATTGTCACTGCACTAAGGTAATCGGGAAAAGCCAGGGTAAAGTACCAGAATTTGGGCATCTAATGAGAAACACTATTTTTCGGGCGGCTGTGGGCTGCTATATTTGGCAGGGAAGGGCCAAGTAACGATGGACCTTCCTAACCTGATAACACCAACTCATGCTTTACCTTGGCTGGTTATCAAAAATTAGAGCAACCCATGCCAATTTTTTAAATGTAGTTATTTATTTAAAAATACATATTAAAAAAGGCCTGGGAGCCCCTGCATTTTTGATAACCAGCTGTGTTCTTACTTTGTCTGGTGATCAAACATAGAGGGGGACCTGACACCATTTAGTTATTTATATATTTATTAAGCTAAACCAGGCTATGCAGTGTTTAGCTTGGTTTAACCTAAAAAATACATACATTTAAAAAAAGGCTTGGGGTTCTCTGTATTTTTTATCAACAGCCAAGTTAAAGCAAACAGCTGCATACTGATATTGCCAGGCTGGGAAGGCCCATAGTTATTGGTAATTCCCAGCCCACAGTCAACTCAGAATTGGGGCATCACATTTGATGCACCAATTCTAGCACTTTGCATTGGCTCCTCCAAATGGCAACAGTGCGATAGCAATTGTTGTAATATTTTTGGGGGATGGTATAAACTGTGTTATGTCAGCTGGCATCAAGCCAGGGGTTAATAATGAAGAAGACCTATGTCAAAAACCCCATTACTAACCCAGTAATTTAAAAGAAAAAAAAATGCACACACAGGAAAAAAAATGGGTTATTATTGGAGGTGTCTAATGTATTCCTATCCATTACAAACCCAGGGGCTTGATGCCAGCTGAAAATTCACAGCTGACATCAACTCTGTTTACCTACTATCTCGATTTCCACAGTACTAGGGCAATCCGGAAGAGCCGGGCAAAGCTCCAGAATTGCACATCTAATGGAGGCACCACTTCTAGGGTGGCTGTGGGCTGGGATATTTAGGCTTGAAAGGACCGATAACCATGGGTCTTCCCAGCCTAATAATGCCAGTCCACATCTTTTTTCTTTATTGTGGTTGGTTATCAAAAATGTGGGGAACCCACACTATTTTTTTCTTATTATTTATTTAGAAATAGTGGAGTCTGCCTGAAAAATATTTAAGTTTCCTATAGATTTCCTTTATACTCGTAAGCTATATCAAGTTGGTCCGAGGGTCGGACTTGCGTGATTCAAGTGACAATAACTTGAACACTTCAGTGCTCCATCATCAATATTATTAAGTCATTTGCTGCCTCTCATTATTTTACTGCTATTAACCCTAGAACGCATACCCATAGAAATCTACACATTCACGCACCTGGGGCCTTTTAGGCCCGTTTTCAATTATCATGGAATAACTAAAAAAAATACTTTTCAAAGTTTATTGCAAAGTAAGGATGCATTCCCACTAGCGCTGGAGTCCGCCAGGACGGGATTCCGTAATGGATCTGACCTCCTGGTGACCCCAGCTAAGGCTGGCGGACGCATACCTGGGGCCTTGCAGGCCTGCCAGGTTACCTGTTTTCTATTTTCTGTAAAATTACTGCAGTTAGATTTTTGAAACTCTAGGTATTCCTCAGGTATATAGTTGTTAGTAATTTCCAGTTGTTCATATATTTTTATGCTATAGGCATTTCGGTATAACAACACTTTTTTTGGGACTACCTCATATTCACGCACCTGGGGCCTTTTAGGCCTGTGTGCAAATAACACAGAATAACTCAAATAAAAATACTTTTCAAAATTTATTTTACAATTGCAAAGTAAGGATGCATTCCCAGTAGCACTGGGGTCCGCCAGGAGGGGATAAGTAATGGATCTGACCTCCTGGTGACCCCAGCTAAGGCTGGCGGAATGACTGTGCCATTGTAATTTTAGATGTCAGTAAACTAAAAAGAAAAAAAGAAAAAGATTACAATCAGGCTTGTGCACTGTAAACAGTATGTGATAAGACTCTTTGTTAGGGTCCCAGCACACCAAGCGATATAAAGCAGGTAAAGTGCAGCCCCCCTCCTCTTACCTCCAACAGATCACTTTCTTATAGTGCAGTAGAAGCCTCTGGTTTTGGAGCTCAGAAAGTTTCTATTTCCAGACAAAAGAAAGCTGACTTCTTCCTCCAAAGCTCCAGCAATTAGGACAAAAAGACCTGTGATGAGGTCAGAGACACATGACTTTGTGAGGGAGCCTCCCTTCCAAGATCACATGACCATGTTGTCATGCAGAATCCACACTCTTCCCAGAGTCATAAAAGTTCTTCCCCAGCAACAATACAGACAAAAAGACTGAATATCACATGTAAACCTAGTACGGGCCTAAAAGGCCCCAGGTGCGTGAATATGGGGTAGTCCCAAAAAAAGGTTGTTATACTGAAATGTCTGTAACATAAAAATATATGAATAACTGGAAATTACTAACAACTATATACCTGATGATTACCTAGATTTTCAAAATTCAAACTAAAGTACTTTTACAGAAAATAGAAAACAAGTAACCTGGCGGGCCTGCTAGGCCCCAGGTATGCGTTCTAGGGTTAAAGGGAATCTGTCAGGTGGTTTATGTCCCCTCATCTATCACTATCTGTAGCTTTATAATACTATTCTAACCATCTCTGACTGAGCTCATAGTGTAATGTAAAAGGTGAAAAAAAGCATTTATGAGAGAGACTGTCTGGCAGGATAATAGTTAACTCACTATTAACTTGCATGGCTAAAGGATCTGTGTGATGTAATGACCATGTGACTATAGTGGGTGGAGCTAAGCGAGCAAACTCATATTATGTTATAGAGACTTAGCTCTGCCTATTGTAGTCACATGGTTATGACATCACATCAGGTCTCCCAACATGTTCTAACATAAGGCTGAAATTTTTACTGTTAATCTGCCAAACAGTCTCCGTCCTCCAAGCTGGAGAATGCTTTTTTTTCTCCTTTCACATTACATTATGAGCTCAGACAGGGATGATTTGACTAGTACTTTGAAGCTGCAGGTACAAACAGTGATAGCTAGGGGGGCATAAACTAGCTGACAGGTTCCCTTTAACTGGAGGAGACATCTTTCTTAGCAGCATTGTGACTTAGTGGTTAGCACTGTTGCTTTGCAGCACTGGGTTCCTGTGTTCAGATCCTATCAAGGGCAACATCAGAAAGTCATTTGTGTGTTCTCCTTGAATTTGTGTGGATTTTCATCCACATTCTGAAGATATACTGATAGGGAATGTACCTTATGAGCCTCAATGGGGACAGTCTTGATGATAATGTCTGTAAAACTCTGTAGACTTAATGGTCTATAATGAAATTCATCTTCTTTAACTGCTAATTTAAACTTTTTCTCACAAAGAAATGCTGGAAAGTTGGTTAACATGCATTGTATGTTTTCTCCTTTACCTTTTATTTATGACACAATGTAGATATCTGTTGGCTGAACAATGATTAACATGATCTGTTGGCTGACTACTCTTCTGGATGCCATACACAGGAGCACTTACTATCCTGGGTTCTCTTGTTATCTCTATGAAAGAGCTGCTGTCAGATATCTTGGATGAACGCATGTCTAAAAAGCAACAAAAGGATTGGCAGTCCGAAATTGGACATGTCAGATTCTCGTCTCCCAAGCATCATCTGTCTGGGACCTCAAGCATTACACTGTCCACTGAACCTTTTGGGGGAGAACATGGCTTCACCACTGCTTCCATAGCTGCTCTAAGTTTTTAAAAGTATTAAATATAAACTTTTTGCCTTCCCTCCAAATCGGTAAACAAGCAGGGTTGAGAAGAATACATATGTATTTAGCTAAATTACATTTTATGTTAATATAGAACCCTCACTCCCATTTTCTTCCTTTGACACTGTTGTGCTCATTCTCCTTGAACAAATGGCAGCTCTCTATTGCTCTCTGGGTATACTCTGTACACTTATTTAGCACTTTGCTGCTGGCGTCCTCATTTTCGTCATCGTGAAACACTAACTCTAAATATTTGTGCTGTAATATCTCTATTAAAAACCCAATTTTCTCCTTTGCCTCTACATTTTTATCTTTAATTTCTTTTCTATACCGATTTATCAATCCTGACGTCAAATTATTGCATATACCTCTTTCTTTGACCTCAGGCACTCGCCCTAGTGATCCTGTGTGTTTTTTTATGAAAGCCGCTGCCAGACTCTTCTGGCGGTGTCTTATGTTACTGAGAACAAAGGTCCTCAGTTTGAAATCGGACATGAGGAATCCTTCCCTTTTATTCCAGCATCTGCTAATCTACTTTATTTTAATATTTTCATTTCATTGTGTGGTACTGCCATAACTCCTGACCAGCTTCCATTGTGTTGTGGGGTCATCTTTGACTCAGAGGATTGATTTAATAATTACTTTGAGTCATTTACACACTGTTGCCGACTGCAGATTCCAAACATCTCTGTAATCTCAAGTCATTTTCTTGCTGTGGAAAATGGTAAACTTCTTATTAATCTGATTAACCTCCTTTTAATATCTATAAGTTAACTTGAAATGAGGGCTAGGTCTTGGTTTGTGGTCTAATTGTTCTCCTGTTAATACTGTTTTTTGTTGTAAAGTATACTTCATTAACATTTGGCTTCTTATTTGACTGGCGCAATAATTTGTTTAATATGTCAGCTGTCTTATTTCATTTGTATGTATTCCACATAGTGTTATTATCTTTACATGAAATATTGGATATACTGATTATTAACTATGAATTTGCACTGCAAGTATTACCAGAGTACTTGATTCGGACATTTCTACTTAGCTTATTTAACCTACACATTTTAACCCCTTAAGGACCGAGTCACTTTGCAGCTTAATGACCAGACCATTTTTTGTAATTCTGACCACTCTCCCTTTATGAGGTAATATCTCTGGAACGCTTCAACGGATCCTAGCGATTATGAGATTGTTTTTTCGTGACATATTGGGCTTCATGTTAGTATTAAATTTAGGTCGATAATTTTTGCGTTTATTTGTGAAAAAATAAAAAATTTGGCAAAAATTTTGAAAATTTAGCAATTTTCAAATTTTTAATTTTTATTCTGCTAAACCAGAGAGTTATGTGCCACAAAATAGTTAATAAATAACATGTCCCACATGTCTACTTCACATCAGCACAATTTTGGAAGAAAAAAAAAAATTTGTTAGGACGTTATAAGGGTTCAAAGTTCATCAGCAATTATTCATTTTTCCAGCAAAATTTACAAAACCAATTTTTTAGTGACCACATCACATTTGAAGTCCCTTTGAGGGGTGTACATGACAGAAAACACCCAAAAGTGACACCATTCCAAAAACTGCACCCCTCAAGCTACTCAAAACTATATTGAAGAAGATTATTAACCCTTCAGGTGCTTCACAGGAACTAAAATAATGTTGAAGGAAAAAATGGACATTTTAATTTTTGTAACAAAAATGTTCTTTTAGCCTCAATTTTTTCATTTTCACATGGGCAACAGGATAAAATGCATCCTAAAATTTGTTGGGCAATTTCTCCTGAGTACACCGATGCCTCATATGTGGTCATAAACCACTGTTTGGGCGCACGGCAGGGCTCAGAAGGGAAGGAGCGCAATTTGAATTTTAGAGCCAATTTTCCGTTCAAAAAGTGAAATGGCGCTCCTTCACTTCTGAGCCCTGCCGTGCGCCCAAACAGTGGTTTATGACCACATATAAGGTATCGGTGTACTCAGGAGAAATTGCCCAACAAATTTTGGGATGTATTTTATCCCTTTGCCCATGCGAAACTGAAAAAATGTAGGCAAAAAGAATTTTTTTGTGAAAAAAAAGTGTTTTTTTAATTTTTATGAATGAATTTGTGAAGCATCTGGGGGTTCAAAGTGCTCACTATGCATCTAGATACCTTCCTTAGGGGGTCTAGTTTCCAAAATGGGGTTATTTGTGGGGGAGCTCCAATGTGGAGACACACAGGACCCTCCATACGCGACATGGTGTCCGCTAACAATTTGAATGGAAAATGAGCTCAAATTGTTAGCGGACACCATGTCGCGTTTGGAGAGTCCCTGTGTATCTCCACATTGGAGCTCCCCCACAAGTGACCCCATTTTGGAAACTAGACCCCCGAAGGAACGTATCTAGATGCATAGTGAGCACTTTGAACCCCCATATGCTTCAGAAATTCATCCGTAAAAATGAAAAAGCACTTTTTTTTCCACTAAAAAATTATTTTTTCATTATTACGGATCAATTTGTGAAGCATCTGGGGGTTCAAAGTGCTCACTATGTACCTAGATATGTTCCTTTGGGGCTCTAGTTTCCAAAATAGGGTCACTTGTGGGGGAGCTCCAATGTGGAGACACACAGGGACCCTCCAAACGCGACATGGTGTCCGCTAACAATTTGAGCTCATTTTCCATTCAAATTGTTAGCGGACACCATGTCGCGTTTGGAGGGTCCCCGTGTGTCTCCACATTGGAGCTCCCCCACAAGTGACCCCATTTTGGAAACTACACCCCCAAAGGAACATATCTAGATGCATAGTGAGCACTTTCTACCCCCAGGTGCTTCACAAATTGATCTGTAAAAATGAAAAAAGAAAATTTGTGTGGAAAAAAAAAAGTGCTTTTTCATTTTTATTGATGAATTTGTGAAGCATCTGGGGGTTCAAAGTGCTCACTATGCATCTAGATATGTTCCTTAGGGGGTCTAGTTTCCGAAATGGGGTCACCTGTGGGGGAGCTCCAATGTGGAGACACACCGGGGCCCTCCAAACGCGACATGGTGTCCGCTAACAATTTGAATGGAAAATGAGCTCAAATTGTTAGCTGACACCATGTCGCGTATGGAGAGCCCCTGTGTGTCTCCGCATTGGAGCTCCCCCACAAGTGACCCCATTTTAGAAACTAGACCCCCAAAGGAACATATCTAGATGCATAGTGAGTACTTTGAACCCCCAGATGCTTCACAAATTGATCCATAATAATGAAAAAATAAATTTTTTGTGGGAAAAAAAAGTGCTTTTTCATTTTTACGGATGAATTTCTGAAGCATATGGGGGTTCAAAGTGCTCACTATGCATCTAGATACGTTCCTTAGGGGGTCTAGTTTCCAAAATGGGGTCACTTGTGGGGGAGCTCCAATGTGGAGACACACGGGGACCCTCCAAACGCGACATGGTGTCCGCTAACAATTTGAATGGAAAATGAGCTCAATTTGTTAGCGGACACCATGTCGCGTTTGGAGGGTCCCCATGTGTCTCCACATTGGAGCTCCCCCACAAGTGACCCCATTTTGGAAACTAGACCCCCAAAGGAACGTATCTAGATGCATAGTGAGCACTTTGAACCCCCAGGTGCTTCAGAAATTCATCCGTAAAAATGAAAAAGCACTTTTTTTCCACAAATAATTTCTTTTTTCATTATTACGGATCAATTTGTGAAGCATCTGGAGGTTCAAAGTGCTCACTATGCATCTAGATATAATCCTTTGGGGGTCTAGTTTCCAAAATGGGGTCACTTGTGGGGGAGCTCCAATGTGGAGACACACAGGGGCTCTCCATACGCGACATGGTGTCCGCTAACAATTGGAATTGTTAGCGGACACCTTGTAGGATATGAAGAGCCCCTATGTGCCTAAACATTGGAGCTCCCCCACAAGTGACCCCATTTTGGAAACTAGACCCCAAAGGAACGTATATAGATGCATAGTGAGCACTTTGAACCCCCAGGTGCTTCAGAAATTCATCCGTAAAAATGAAAAAGCACTTTTTTTCCACAAATAATTTCTTTTTTCATTATTACGGATCAATTTGTGAAGCATCTGGGGTTCAAAGTGCTCACTATGCATCTAGATATAATCCTTTGGGGTCTAGTTTCCAAAATGGGGTCACTTGTGGGGAGCTCCAATGTGGAGACACACAGGGGCTCTCCATACGCGACATGGTGTCCGCTAACAATTGGAATTGTTAGCGGACACCTTGTAGGATATGAAGAGCCCCTATGTGCCTAAACATTGGAGCTCCCCCACAAGTGACCCCATTTTGGAAACTAGACCACCCAAGGAACGTATCTAGATGCATAGTGAGCACTTTGAACCCCCAGGTGCTTCACAAATTGATCCGTAAAAATGAAAAAAGAAACTTTTTGTGGAAAAAAACGTGCTTTTTCATTTTTATGGATGAATTTGTGAAGCATCTGGGAGTTCAAAGTACTCACTATGCATCTAGATACGTTCCTTCGGGGGTCTAGTTTCCAAAATGGGGTCACTTGTGGGGGAGCTCCAATGTTCAGGCACACAGGGAGGGGCTCTCCATACCCGACATGGTTTCCGCTAACAATTGGAGCTAATTTTCTATTGAAATTGTTAGCGGACACTATGTCGCATATGGAGAACCCGTGTGCCACCAGCACAAGGGCAACTGGTAGAGTTGGGGTACAGCACCAGAAAATGCCGCCTCTAATGAATGCGCTATTTTCTTGGGTGGCTGTGGGTTGAAATTTGCAGCGTGGGGGACCCACAACATTTGAGTCTCTCCACGCTGAGGATTCCAGTCAGCCAGCTACCAAGTTGTACATGGCTGGCTACAAATACAGCGAAGGCTTTATTTTATTTCTAGAACTAATTCTAGAAAAAAAAATGACGTAGGGCTCCGCCATATTTTTGGTCCAGCCAGGTACAACTTGGCAGCTACAGACTGCCAGCAACCCCCAGCTGCCTCGCTGTACCTGGCTGCAACCAAAAATACAGCGAAGCCCATTTTTTTTTATTTCTAGAACTAATTCTAGAAAAAAAAATGACGTAGGGCTCCGCCATATTTTTGGTCCAGCCAGGTACAACTTGGCAGCTACAGACTGCCAGCAACCCCCAGCTGCCTCGCTGTACCTGGCTGCAACCAAAAATACAGCGAAGCCCATTTTTTTTTATTTCTAGAACTAATTCTAGAAAAAAAAATGATGTAGGGCTCCGCCATATTTTTGGTCCAGCCAGGTACAACTTGGCAGCTACAGACTGCCAGCAACCCCCAGCTGCCTCGTTGTACCTGGCTGCAACCAAAAATACAGCAAAGCCCATTTTTTTTTATTTCTAGAACTAATTCTAGAAAAAAAAATGACGTAGGGCTCCGCCATATTTTTGGCCCAGCCAGGTACAACTAGGCAGCTGGGGGCTGGAATCCTCAGCATGGAAAGGCCCAAGCGTTCTGGGCCCCCCATGCTGCGAATTGCAGCCCGCAGCCACTCCAGAAAATGGCGCATTCATTGAAGCGCCATTTTCTGGCGCTGTACCCATGCTCTTCCAGTTGCCCTGGTGCCGGTGGCGAACTGGGTAATAAAGGGGTTAATGCCAGTTTTTTATTGGCAGCTGGCACTAAGCCCGAGATTCATAATATAGGGCCAATGTTAGACCCGCCATTAGGAATCTCTGGTAAATAGTCAGAAAATACACACATAGAAAAATCTTTTTATTTGAAAAAAAAAACACAAACAAAATTCGGACTCCATCTTTATTATGAAGATCCGACGTAGTCCACAACGAAGGTCCCACGACGCTCGATTGCCTCCGACGTAGTCCACAACGAAGGTCCCACGACGCTCGATCGCCTCTGCTCAATCCAGAGACTGCAGCAAGGGATCAAGTGTCCTCTTCCTACAGTCTCAGGGGTCAGAGTTATGGTGCACTGTATGACAATGATCAGTTATACAGTGCACCATGACTATGATCCCAGAGACTATAACAAGAGGACACTTGATCCCTTGTTGCACCCATCCATCCACCTATGCACCCATCATCCACGCACGCACATCCACGTATGCACATCCACGCATGCACACAACCACGCACGCACATCCACGCATGCACACATCCACGCACGCATGCTGACATCCACGTACATCCACACACACATCCACGTACATCCACATCCACGTACGCACACTTCCACGCACGCACATTCACACATGCACATCCACGTACGCACATCCACGCACGCACATCCACGTACGCACATCCACGTACGCACATCCACGTACGCACATCCACGTACGCACATCCACGCATGCACACAACCACGCACACACATCCACACATGCATATCCACGTACGCACATCCACGTACGCACATCCACGTGCTGACATCCACGCATGCACACAACCACGCACACACATCCACACAAGCACATCCACGCATGCACACATCCATCCATCCATCCACCCATCCATCCATCCACCCACCCATCCATCCATCCATCCATCCACCCATCCATCCACCCATCCATCCATCCATCCATCCATTCATTCATTCATTCTTTCATTCTTTCATTCATTCTTTCATTCATTCATACTTACCCAGCGATGAGGAGGAGGAGCCCCTGAGAAGAGGAGGAGCCACACTGCAGAGGAGGCCCGACGGTGCGGGCGGGTGCACCGAGCGTGCAGCCCGCCGGGAATCGGGATAGGTGAGCGGGGCTGGGGACCCGGGATCGGGGGCTGGGGACCGAGTCCCGGGGGCTGGGGACCAGCAGGGAGGAGGAGGGGGCCCTGCAGCTTTGCCGGCGGGCGCAGAAGCCCGCCGGCAAACAAACTGTGCAAGGTGGAGGGCGGGGATGGACGGGAGACAGGGGGGGCTGCACAGGGGACGGGGACAGGACACAGAGGGCTCAGGACACAGGGGGGGGCTATAGGACACAGGGGGCTCTGGACACATGGGGCGGGGACAGGACACAGGAGGGGCTGCACAGGGGACAGGGACCGCACACAGGAGGGGCTGCACAGGGGACGGGGACAGGACACAGGAGGGGCTGCACAGGGGACGGGGACAGGACACAGGGGGCTCAGGACACAGGGGGGGGGGCTACAGGACACAGGGGAGCTGGACACAGGGGGCGGGGACAGGACACAGGGGGAGCTGGAGCATCAGCTCATGGCCGGCGGCTGCGGTGCAACCCGCCCGCAGATAAGAGTGATTGCGGTGGGGGAGGGGGGTGAAGGGGTTAACAGGGGTGCCCACACCTCTGCCCCTAACCCTTGGCTGTCACTGACAGCTTTTAGATTTGAGCTGTCACTGTTCGTTTAGGAGCAGTGACAGTTCAAAGCCATGACGAGTATACTCGTCATGATGCGGGAACTGACATCTTTTCATGACGAGTATACTCGTCATTAGTCGTTAAGGGGTTAAACTTACCGTATATACTCGTGTATAAGCCGACCCGTGTATAAGCCGACCCCCCTACTTTTGCCCCAAAAATCTGGAAAAACCTATTGACTCGTGTATAAGCCGAGGGTGGACCCCAGCACAGGTATACAGCCCCCAGCAGTGTGGTATACAGGTCCCCCCCCAGTGGTATACAGGCCTCCCCAGTGGTAGTATACAGCAGCCCTAGTGGTAGTATACAGCAGCCCCAATGGTAGTATATAGCATCCCCAGCAGCCCCAGTGGTAGTATACAGCAGCCGCAGTGGTAGTATATAGCAGCCCCAGCAGCCCCAGTGGTAGTATATAGCAGCCCCAGCAGTAGTATACAGCAGCCCCAGTGGTAGTATATAGCAGCCCCAGTGGTAGTATATAGCAGCCCCAGCAGTAGTATACAGCAGCCCCAGTGGTAGTATATAGCAGCCCCAGTGGTAGTATATAGCAGCCCCAGTGGTAGTATATAGCAGCCCCAGTGGTAGTATACAGCAGCCCCAGTGGTAGTATACAGGAGCCCCAGCAGCCCCAGTGGTAGTATACAGGAGCCCCAGCAGCCCCAGTGGTATATACAGCAGCCCCAGTGGTATATACAGCAGCCCCAGTGGTATACAGGCCTCAGCAGTATATACAGCAGCCCCCAGAGGTTATACAGCACCCCCCAGGGGTTATACAGCACCCCCCAGGGGTTATACAGCACCCCCCAGGGGTTATACAGCACCCCCCAGGGGTTATACAGCGGCCCCCTGGGGGTACCCAGCAGCCCCCAGGGGGTACCCAGCAGCCCCCTGGGGGTACCAACATACCCCTAGGGGTACCAACAGCCCCCAGGGGGTACCCAGCAGCCCCCTGGGGGTACCAACAGCCCCCTGGGGGTACCAACAGCCCCCTGGGGGTACCAACAGCCTCCAGGGGGTACCCAGCAGCCCCCTAGGGGTACCAACAGCCCCCTGGGGGTACCAACAGCCCCCAGGGGGTACCCAGCAGCCCCCTGGGGGTACCAACATCCCCCTGGGGGTACCAACAGCCCCCAGGGGGTACCCAGCAGCCCCCAGGGGGTACCAACAGCCCCCTGGGGGTACCAACAGCCCCCAGGGGGTACCCAGCAGCCCCCTGGGGGTACCAACATCCCCCTGGGGGTACCAACAGCCCCCAGGGGGTACCCAGCAGCCCCCAGGGGGTACCCAGCAGCCCCCTGGGGGTACCAACAGCCCCCTGGGGGTACCAACAGCCCCCAGAGGGTACCCAGCAGCCCCCTGGGGGTACCAACAGCCCCCAGGGGGTACCAACAGCCCCCACAAGCTGGCACTGTCCCCCCTTGTAAGTGCCCCCCCCCCGGTGCTTATACATTACCATCCCGGTGTTCTGATCGGCGCCGCTCCTCCGTGCTGCGTCTTCATCCTCCCGCGCTGGCTGCATCCGGGTTCTGAGTTCTCCAGCGGTCGCGCGATGACGTCACATCGCTGCGACAGCCGGAGATCACGGATGGAGCCAGCGCGGGAGGATGAAGAAGCACCGAGGAGCGGCGCCGATCAGAACACCGGGATGGTAATGTATAAGCACCGGGGGGGGGGCCCTTACAAGGGGGGACAGTGCCAGCTTTTTGGGGGGCCATATGCACTGCTTCCCCCTGCCGCTGATTGACAGGGGGATGCAGTGCATATTTAATGAGCGGCCCCACGTGATGGGGCCGCTCATACAGCAGCCCCCCCCGCCTCCTCCAGCCTCCACAGCCCCCGGGACACAGCCCCCCCCGTATATGACTCGTGTATAAGCCGAGGGGGGGACTTTTCAGCCCAAATTTTGGGCTGAAAAACTCGGCTTATACACGAGTATATACGGTACATGTTTTTTAAAAGTCTATTAATATTTTTATGGTTTCGTAAATAGTTTTTGTACTGTCTCCATTTTTTGATAGATTTTATTTTATAACCCTGTTATAGTTACTCAGATTTAG
Organism: Allobates femoralis; assembly: GCA_033576535.1. NCBI lineage: Eukaryota > Metazoa > Chordata > Amphibia > Anura > Aromobatidae > Allobates > Allobates femoralis. Next base: position 60,133 of record JARQOC010000242.1, read on the forward strand.
GAAGTGAACAGAATTGACTTTAATAACTTATTTTTTTTTTTATCTCAGTAGGTTTTAAAAATTTCCATCCAAACTTCCCAAAACCCCTTAATTGAAGACATTTCTTAGGCCAGCTTCAGACTGCGTGTCTGATCCGATCCGTAGCTGTCCGCTTGAGGCAGACAGCCGCGGACCGGATCAGCACACAGGACTGGGGGCTATTATGCCCTCCGATCCTGTGTGCAGCCGCACGCAGTTCCTGCTGCTAATAGGTGAGGACCGCGGGCGCCGCGGTCCTGACCTGTCAGCTGGTTCAGCTGTGTGCGGCTGCACACAGGATCGGAGGGCATAATAGCCCCCAGTCCTGTGTGCTGATCCGGTCCGCGGCTGTCTGCCTCAAGCGGACAGCTACGGATCGGATCAGACACGCAGTCTGAAGCCAGCCTTACTACTCATTCAATGTCACCACTAGCTGGAGCTCGCTTATAATGATCCATATGGCTTCTTGTCAGAAAATTATTTAAAGGGAACCTGTCAGCTGATTTTTTGCCCCCCCCAGCTATCACTGTCTGTAGCTGTAGCTTTATAATACAAGTCTAATCATCTCTGTCTGAGCTCATATTGTAATGTGAAAGGTGAAAAAAAGCATTTATACCCTTACATTTCCTTATGTAATGAAGGAGTCAGTCTCCTGCTTGGAGGACGGAGACTGTTTGGCAGGTTAATAGTTAACATTTCAGCCTTATGTTAGAACATGTTGGAGACCTGATTTGATGTCATAAACATATGACTACAATAGGCGGAGCTAAGTCCCTATAACATAATATGAGGTTGCTCACTTAGCTCCACCCACTATTGTCACATAATCGTTACATCACACAGGTCCTTTAGCCATGCAAGTTAATAGTGAGTTAACTATTATCCTGCCAGACAGTCTCCCTCCTCCAAGGTCTAGACTGAAATGTAAGTGTATAAATGTTTTTTTTCACATTTTATATTACACTATGAGCTCAGACAGGGATGATTAGACTAGTACTATGAAGCTGCAGGTACAGATAGTGATAGCTGGGGGCATAAACCACATGACAGGTTCCCTTTAAAAGGAACCTGTCAGCTCATTTTAGGCCCCTATTCTATCAGTACCTGTCCCTGCAGCTTGCCAATTCATCCCTAACCATCCCTCTCTGGCCTAAAACTGCACTATATATCTTCTATAAAATGATTTAATAACTTACATCCAGTCTACAATCAGTTTCCCGTAGACTGAAATGGGTGGTCTCTAGGTCTTTCCTACTCCCTCCTTTCAGGCTATTATCATGCCCCGCTGGGCGTCATCATTCTGTCTTCTGTTCATCCTCTTTTGAAATTCCCACCTCCTCCATGTAGTCTGATGCACCAACTGGATATCAGTTCTGGTCCAGTGAATTGTGGGGGCTTATCATGTGTACAGATGGCCTCAATATGCACACTGCATGCACCGGAGCCGGAATGTACACCTGATTAGCACCACAATGCACCGGACCAGAACTGATGTCCGGCCAGCACATCAGACTACATGGAGGAGGCAGAAATTTTAAAAGAGGATGAACTGGAGACAGAATGATGATGCCCAGCGGGGCATGATAATAGCCTGAGAGGAGGGAGAATGGAGCCCTGGAGACCACACATTCCAGTCTATGGATGTAGACTGAATATAAGTAATTAAATCATTTTTCCCAAGCTTTAATGTGTAGGTTTATCACAGAGTGGGATGGTTAGGGATGTGCTAGCAAGGTGCACGGACAGGTTGTGATAGAATAGGGTGCTAAATCAAGCTGACAAGTTCCCTTTAATTGCTGCCATGACATTTACCTAATCCTGTTTGAATGTTGAAAATGGGTGTACTGTGGCAGTTTAAATTCCATGGAATCCACTTATGGATCACTTTTTAAAGTTTTGAATTGCATATAGTTTATTTTGCTATTGAACGTCAGTAGAAAGTTGATTGATGTTGCCTATGAAAATTGTTAGAGTGGCCTTTATTGTTTTCTTTTCTAAGGCATAAACAACTGAATGCAAATTTACGCCATTATATACAGGTGTGTTCAAACTAATAGCAGTGTGTTTAAAAACATGAGTTAAGCCCAAAATCTTTATAATAGTTTTTATTTCCATGCATTGGGAACATTGTGCACTGTTTTCTAAATCAAAACATGAAGATAAATAGATATAATTTTAACTACGGTACTTTACAGAAAATAACAAAACATGAACACTGGGCTGTTCAAAAAAATAGCAGTGCCGGCATTTGTCTTTACAAACTCAAAATATGTACTTTTTTTTATTAGAATTTCCTGTGAATCACTAACGAAATATTTAGTTGTATGACCACAATTTTTTTAGAACTGCTTCATATCTATGTTGCATAGAGTCAACCAACTTCTGGCATCTCTGAACTGTTATTCCAGGCCAGGATGCTTCGACTGCATCCCACAATGTATATGCATTTGCTGGCTTTGCCTCTGAAACAACATTTTTGATGTCACCCCTAAAGTGTTCTATTGGATTAAGGTCCGTGGACTAGGCTGGCCACTCCATAAACTCAATTTTATTGGCCTGGAACTAGGGATGGGCGAATCCTAAATTACTCGGAATCGCTAGACTCTAACGAGTCCGAGTCCGGGACTCGCTACTCGTTGCGAGTCCAATGTAAATGAATGGGGAAGCGAGTAATTGCGAATAATTCCTTTGCTGCTGGACCCCATAAAGAGAAAAAAGAGGCCTGGCAGCAGAGGAACAACCTGCAATTCATTTAATCATAGTTTAGAAGCCGTCGCTAAAAAGCATAAAGATTTAATGTGAAATCGGATTGTACCAATCTGGTTAAGTCCGGTTCAATCCGGTCCCATACACAGCAATGTTAAATGTGACCGGATTGAAACCGGATTGTCTCGGTTTGTGACAATTCGGGTTAATCCGGTTAAATGTAACAATTATGTCTATGAAACCGGATTGAGGACAGGGACAATCCGGTTTTAATGTTAACTACCGGATTGCCATTGATTTTCATTGGACTCGCTACTGTGCGAGTAATCGCTTGGAAACTCACAGAGTACAGAGTCCTGCGAATCCACTACTACTAGCAGAGTAACGAGTCCTAACGAGTAGATTCGCCCATCCTTACCTGGAACCAAAATTTTACCTGTTTACTGTTATATTTAGGTTCGTTTTCTTTTTGAAACACCCATTTCAAGGACATTTACTCTTCAGCATAAGGCAGCATTACCTATTCAAGTATTTTGGTATATGCAAATTGGTCCATGATACCATGAGGGTATGCAGTCAATTTGGTAAGAGAAACATGCCCATATCATGATGCTTTGTATAAAGAGTATAGGCACACCACAAAAAATAATAGCAAGTAATTAAGGGAGGGTGCTCACTGTGCCAAGTAAAGGGCAAAGCTCTAGGGAAGAGAAGACAAATCATAAAAAGGGGAGCAATACCAAGAGTATGCAAAAGAAATATATAACAAATATTTATTCAGTGTATATATGCAATGGGAAGTTAAAAACAATTAAAAAGATGGGGGCACAAATATACAAAAATACAAAATATTAGGGGTATAATGACCTCAATATGCAATGTATAATGTGGTGGTAAACAATATATGAGCTATAGGTATGAGGTGGACCAATTGAATTGACAATTACACTGAGGGTATGACAATGTAGCAAGCTCTATAGACAAGTCTAGTAAAACTGGTGTCAGAGAAATCCACTGATTGCTGATCAGTCATGTAGGCAGGTGTGCAAGGCAGTATACTTCAATATAATAGAAAAATAGAGGTTATTAACATCAAGGTAAATTATAGAAATAGGTGGTAAACTGGTCACAGATGTGCGGATAAGAGGTATATGGTGCTGTCAGAACCAGAGCGCACAATAGGCGTAGGGTGTAACCTGGTTATAGAAGCCCAATTTCACCTGGCAGGGATGTCTACAGGGCTATAACATTTGTAAACAAGTATCCCCAAATATACAACCAGTTTGTATTTACTTAGTGCAGCAAAAGGCAGTTTATGACAAGGTTAAATGCCAGGTGGTAGCCTGCTCGTACACAGCCGGAATGTATAATATTGTACAAGGAATGGATGAAAAACTAGACACATCAAGATGGACACGCACTACAGGGGAGTCTGTAGTCGAAACGGTGCTGTAATAATAGCATAATCAAGTACCTCAACAAACAAAGCCATGTGGTCTGTAACTTATGCATACATATGGCAACATAGGTCAGAGAGGGTTTAGGTTATAGTAGGTAGTCTGTTTGTACACCTATTACTAGGACATGTGAGCCTAAATGTGAGATAAATAACCAATGTCAAAACACCCCCCTGAAATGCTAAAGGTGAAGTCAATAGTCCGGGGTCGAACCGTCTATAGTCACCGCCACACCAGTGTGGAGCCAGTTATGGAGTATGGATGGAGCACTGTTATGACCCAGTGGCACCCCGGCCCCACGTGTAGGGGAAATGCATGTACAACATGTACTAGCTTAACCTTTAAATAAGGGTCACCTGATTCACACCTGTTTTTTCACAGAATGATTGATCTCACTAATAGAACTCCACACTGCTATAATTTTGAACACAACCCCTTTCAATTAATTGTTCAAATACACAAAAACATGCAGATCATGAATGCTGAATCTCGTGGTTTTCTAAGAATCTATTGCACCAACTGGTAAATTTTATGACATGTGGTAATATAATTTATACCAAAAAACAGTCAATAATCTGGATAGTCATGTTGGAAAGCTTTTTTTATACTACTGTAGGAGGACACTGATAAGAGATGCATCAAGAAAAATGTATCCAGCCAATGAACGGCAGTGCTTCCCAGGACTCACGTCCATAGAGGATATTTTGATGTTTTATTTGATGTTAAAATAGAGGAGATACAACGCTTTTCGGATACCGTATATATCCTTCTTCAGGTATCATAAACACATAGTACAAAGGGATACCTGAAGAAGGATATATACTGTATCCGAAAAGCATTGTATCTCCTCTATTTTAACTTATTAGATAAAAATATTCAAAATATCATCTTTGGATGTGAGTCCTGGGAAGCGCTGCTGTTCATCGGCTTGTGAGGTAGCAACCGGGGAACCCGCTTGCTTAACGACGAAACACGTGTTTATAAGTTTAACCAATGTCTACCCGTTTATTTTTCACATATAATAACATAACCCGGGTAGCATGTTTGACACATATCACATTGATTATAAACACTTTACATAAATACATCATACATTACATAGAACATTACACATATACGTTCACAATAACCCGGGACCTGTAACCACGACTCTCTCCCCATTGGAGCTCTAACACCTGCTCCCGGGGTAGCTACGGCCTCCGGCCTACTTACACATCTTACAGTACATTTATAATAAATACATGTGTTATATTTCGACGATGACCACTCCGGGTTCATAACAGGGATTGAGCAACCTGAGTACCGGGTATGTCATGTATCCCCAAGGGGCTCCTTCCTGGACGTATCTCCGCCTACGTCCTGGTCAAAGTCCACCTGGTTCAACCATGGTGTCCCCACTCTAGGAGCCCTTTTGAACCCCTGCTTCTGACCTTCGTTACATACGCCTCAACGGGCCCTGTGGGTCCCAATGGCGGTACCTGCCGCCCGGCTTTAGTTACCCAGCTTGATGACATAACATTACCCCGTAGTCAGGATTCCTGCCTGACCGGGCCTTACATACCATGTGTGATCCATCATTCAAACGTCCATGGATCACATACATTTTTTCCACACGCTCACAGCCCATCATCCATGGACTGTGGCTCCTCCATGGCCCATTACAGGGACTGGCAAACCATAGTACACGGGAACCTCATCCGTTACCTACTAGGAGCCCTATTACCCCTGTGTCTGGCACCACAGGCACACCCACACCATTAGAGGCTGTGGTTGAGGGACGGGTACCCTCTGCAAGCAGCAGGGCAAGCCTCCCTCTCGTCCCACAGGGACGGAACGCCTCCAACATCATCCATACTGGCTGGGTCACTTTCTCCCCACATTATTATACAATGTTCTTACATAGGTCATCCTCTTACATTCAGGGCAATTGCCTAAGCCCCTATATACATCAACGGGTCCTTTACCGACTGCCTAGTCGGACCCAATAGCGGTTATGCCCGCCTGGCATTACTCACACACAGCTCACTCCGTTACACGGGAACCGCTGTCTTACCGGGCACGGATCCGGGTCTCGCTACCTGTGTAACGGGTCCACCAAGCGTCCCCCAAGGGCTCCTTTCCCGGACGTGGTTCACCCCACGCCCGGACCAGTCTCCACCGGGTTCAGCCACGGCTTTCCCACCAGGTGCTATCACAACCTCGGACCTCGGCACCAGCATGGAGCTAGCATGCTCCCTTCACCATCTCAACATGGCGGCATGGACTTGCACTCCCAGTCCCTCACACAGACTGGCTCTGCTCAGGCTGGTAATCAGCCCACATCCTCTCAGGCTGATGTCTGGCTGAGAATGAAACTCTCAATCACTCAGCTGGCTGACTTATTGTGCCGGCCACACCCACACTGAGTCACCCAGCTGGGCTGCTATTCCTCCGGACACACCCACCTGACACACCCACCTGGGCTGTCAGCAATCACTCCTTACATCCTATTCCTCATGGACTCCTCGATTTCATGAGCCACTCATTAGTCACATTAAACGTTGTGTTCACAGCATTATCACAGTCAAACCGGCCAGTGTAAACAGGATCCTCCCTTGATCCTGCATGTGATGCGCCCCGGCCATGAGGATCATGCCGGCGGTGCCTCACAGGCTGGATACACTCTTCTTGATATATTCAACCTGTGTGAGCCTATGTCTAGCTCTTTCACTTGGATCCACCCGAGGCAAGCTGCAAACCCTGTCCATTGAGAAGTATCCCAGAGGGATTTCTGAGGATACACAATCCAAGGCTGTATTAGTCTTCCATCAGGTGAGTGCATAAAATTGTGCACTCATCAAAGACAGTGATATTGTGCTTATGCACTTAAGGCGCTGCGTTTTGTCTGTTCTTCTCTCCCAAACAGTTTTTTTTTCGTATACTGATGAGAAATGGTGACGTGTCCTATATTGCGCATATTTTACATGATTTTATAAAGTGCTGCATATGCTGGGATCACATTGATCCTCTTCAATACTGATGTTATTTCCAGGAATCAAGTGTTTTATTGGCTTTTATTCCATCTGATAAGATGCACAACTCCTGAATTTATTGATGTTAACAGCTGTTTTCTTTTACAACAGAACTTCCAGTGCAATGAAGCCATGTTCGAGGCAGTCGAGCAGCAGGACCTGGAGGCGGTCCAGATTCTTCTTTATCAGTACACTGCAGAGGAACTGGACCTTAATACACCCAACAGTGAAGGACTAACACCCTTGGATATCGCCATCATGACAAATAATGTGCCTATTGCAAGAACTCTTCTGAAAGCTGGAGCAAAGGAGAGCCCCCACTGTAAGTAATAATAATATACTGTGAAATCAGATGAAAATAATGTGAATATAATACGAGGAAACTGGTATTAGTTTAGCACACTTTACTATAGGTTTTAACAAATGTTTTGGGTCCACTAAATGTTCTTTCATTTAATTCCATACTGTTATAGACATAGAGCTCTGATCTGTCCATACTGAAATGAAAATTCACTGCATATTAAAAAGAACATGCCATATTCTCAACCGCTATTAACCTGTGACTGAAGCCCAGCTCTCCACCCTCCTGTCACGATCTCACCTCACCACCTGTGCCCTCGACCCTCTCCCTACCCATCTCATCCCAAACCTCACTACCGCCATCATCCCTGCCCTAACCCAACTCTTCAACCTGTCACTCACTACTGGCGTTTTTCCCTCTTCCTTCAAACACGCCTTGATCTCACCCATCCTCAAAAAACCCTCCCTCGACCCATCATCCGTCGCCAACTACCGCCCAATATCCCTTCTCCCTTTCGCTTCCAAACTACTCGAACAACACGTCCACTCTGAACTGTCGTCCTACCTATCCTCCCGCTCCCTCTTCGACCGCCTGCAATCTGGTTTCCGACCTCATCACTCCACCGAAACTGCCCTTACTAAAGTCACCAATGACCTCCTGACCGCAAAGAGGAAAAAACACTACTCCGTCCTCCTCCTCCTTGACCTATCCGCCGCCTTCGACACAGTCGACCACTCCCTCCTACTCCAAATCCTGGAATCCCTTGGCATCATTGACCTCGCCCTCTCCTGGATCTCCTCATACCTTACAGACCGCACTTTCAGCGTCACCCACGCCGACACCTCTTCCTCGTCCTACCCCCTTACTGTCGGCGTCCCCCAGGGATCGGTACTTGGACCGCTACTTTTCTCCATCTACACCCTCGGCCTAGGTGAACTCATTGAGTCCCATGGCCTCCAGTACCATCTCTACGCCGACGACACCCAGATCTACCTCTCTGGGCCCGACATCACCTCCCTTCTGTCTAAAATCCCCCAATGCCTGTCCGCCATCTCATCCTTCTTTTCTGCTCGCTTCCTCAAGTTGAACATGGACAAAACAGAGTTCATCGTCTTCCCCCCCAGCCGCCCTCCCCCTCTGCCAGACCTGTCAATCCGAGTCAACGACTGCTCTCTCTCCCCAGTCCCCCACGCAAAGTGCCTCGGGGTCACCCTCGACTCCTCCCTCTCCTTCAAGCCCCACATCCAAGCCCTTGCCACCTCCTGCCGACTCCAACTCAAGAACATCTCACGCATCCGCCCGTTCCTCAACCATGACACCGCCAAAACTCTCGTCCACGCCCTCATCATCTCTTGACTACTGCAACCTACTGCTCACCGGTCTCCCTGCCTCCTCCCTTGCACCTCTCCACTCTATCCTGAACTCAGCTGCCCGTCTAATCCACCTGTCTCCTCGCTACTCCCCTAGCTCCCCTCTCCGCATGGCACTTCACTGGCTCCCCACCCCCCAAAGATCTAAATTTAAAATCCTAACCCTGACTTACAAAGCCATCCACAACCTGTCCCCCCCTTACATCTCCGACATGGTCTCCCAATACCAACCTGCACGCAACCTACGCTCCTCACAAGAACTCCTCCTCTCCTCCCCCCTAATCTCCTCCTCCCACAACCGCATACAAGACTTCTCCCGCGCCTCCCCTAGACTCTGTAACTCCCTCCCCCAGCACGTCAGACACTCGCCTACCCTCAAGAGCTTCAAAAAGAACCTGAAAACTCATCTATTCCAACAAGCCTACAACCCACGATGAGACCCAGCGCCGCTCCACCAATCGCTTGGCGCTTCCCCCACCCCTATCGTGTCCTCCCCCCACCCCCGTAGACTGTGAGCCCTCGTGGACAGGAACCTCTCCCGTCGTGTATCAGCAAGCACTGACTGCTCATGTGTACTGTACCTGTCGTTGTTACCCCCACTCCTTATGTAAAGCGCCATGGAACCAATGGCGCTATATAAAAAAAAAAAAATAATAATAATAATAATAATAATAATAACCTGCAGACATAGGGTTAATCTAAAGATTAATATCATTAAAATGCTTTGTGTCTGCATTGCCCAAAGCCTGCCCACCAAGAAAATATGAGATTTATTCCTCCTGAAAGCCACCGTCTTTCTCTATAGGGGAATTCCTGGAGCCACTACTCTGTACACAGCGAACAGCGGCTGTAACATGCCTCAGCATTTTGAATGACAGCTCACAGTTCACGTGTCTCAATCAACATATCAGAGCATATACTATTGAGTATTCACTTAGAAAGAGATACTGACAGATTCAATTTGTTATAAACCAGTATGATTTACTCAAAGACAACAACATTTTTTAAAATTAAAGGGCAGCAAGAAAATAGGGTACTCTAGCTTTCTCCACTTCCAACTAGATGGACTAGTCTTTACTATTCTCAAAAACCGAAAGAGCTCTTAATTAAAGGGAACCTGACACCTGACCAAACTATGGACAGCATATATCAGATGCTCGCTTTATGATCTAAGCCAAGTATGTTTGACTTTGATTGCTTCTCCCCACCCACTCTCCTTGAGTGACCGGTCTCCTTCTATGTTCACGTTTAAAAAAAGACCTGTAATCCCAGGGCAGTTGGCAGAGAGAAGCCGCTGGGGACCCACCTAATAGACTGATCTCCTTTGCGCCTTTGCCCACAGCTTTTAAAGTATATTTTATTCTGCAACAAAATGAAAAGGGAGACAAGCACCCATAGGATAATATAGTATGCAAAGTGGGTGGTGGGGTGAAATATTGCTCAAGTTGTGACTGGTACAACTGAAATAAAAGATAATTAAAGGAATCAGTCCACCAGCAGAAGGAGGATCCACCTCTACTGCATACATGAACAAAAAAAATGGAGGAAAGACATTAGAGTTAGAAAGGAAGAATCCAGACTATGGGGCAGCATTTGAGAGCTAACCATACCTGGCCATATAACCAGTGTCTGATACCTGCTGCCCATAGATTGGGCTACACATATCAGCTGTCAATTTTTTTAACAGCTTCGGGTTTCCAAAGATACCAAGTGGTTAAAATAGGTAACCTAACCATTTTTCAGGCTGCTACCGCTAGGAGGTTGCTGATTAGTTCCTAATACAATTTCAATAAAAAGAAACCAGAGGACAAAAGATGTTAGAAAACCAGCCAAAAAAAGCAGCTTTAGGACAAGAAACGAGACTCCAATGTGTCCTAAATTATCTTCCGCCTGAAAAACTCAAAGGATTTGCAGATGTCTAAAAGATATCGTGTGCACATACCCTAACCATTTATATAGTAGTTGAGGTAATCATACAAAGACTTTTGTTGGCCAGTTACGGAGATAGAAAGGTTTTGCCAACAGTCTACTGATTGTCAGGGAGATGAAGAGTCAGTATATTTGATTTCGGAATGCAGATCCTTTTGCCTTTTAAGAGCTGAGCACACCACCAGAGATGTCTAGTAAGGGGTATCTCATAGTGAACACAAGTCCAGATGTAATCAATTTCTTGTTCACATTACTAATGTCTAATTGAAACAGCTATATTTTTATTCTGGCACAATTAACCTGTTATCATATACTATCAAGTCTAACAAATGAAATCTTGCTTCATCCGCATGACTACACCACTAGTACCATTAGTTACACTACTATATCACCAGAAATACTATCTGTACATGATTACATTGCCAGATCCACCATCAGTACTGGACTATATCACCAGAACCATTGCCAGCCTAAATTAAAATTTTATCACATGAAACTGCAACTCCTAGTATGTATTTAACAATGGTAAGGGGATACCATTACTTGTTACCACCCATCATCAGATTGCAGGCCATAGAGGAGCCACATTAGGTGCAAGCAGTAGCACCATAGCACAATTAAACACTTAAAGAGGACCTGTCACCAACCATGCATGGTGATCTAATTACTGCACTGAATGCAGCACGTTTGCTGCATTTAGGCAAGGGGTCCCCAAGCCCTTGAGCCCCCCTGTACCCTGAGATAATACACTCTGAAAACTTACATTGTGGAGCCACATAGGAGGTGGCTTGTGGCTGGAGCCAAAGGGCAGTTTCACACCCCCTCTATGTTTAATCCGCCCACGGCCGCTTCCCTGATGCCAATCATTGTCTCCCTCATAGTATACAGAGCTTATTGCAGTGCTGGCCGCTTTGCCCCGTCTCCTGCGGTGATGTCAACAGCAGGAAAGGTGGTGATGTCACAGCAGGAGGCTGACTGCCCCGCCTCCTGCTGTGACATCACGCTTATACCCGCCCTGCTGCATGTTAACCATGGAGCAGGGCAGGGAAAGGTGGTCACGTCACCGCAGAAGGCGGAGCAAAGCGGCCAGCACTGCAATAAGCTGTGTACTATGCAGCAGGCGAGGGAGACAATGATTGGCATCAGGGAGGCGGCGGTTGGCGGATTAAACATACAGGGGGTATGAAACTGCCCTTTGGCTCAAGCCACAAGCCACCTCCTATTTGGCTCCACAATGTAAGTTTTCAGAGTGTATTATCTCGGGGTACAGGGGGGGCTCAAGGGCTGGGGGACCCCTTGCCTGAATGCAGCAGACAAGCTGCATTCAGTGCTGTAATTAGATCACCGTGCATGGTTGGTGACAAATTTTAAAAATTACCTTACCTTTTTGGAGATATATGTTTTAGGTCCAATAATTTTGAGCATATTGGTGCATGTCTTGGTCCTGAGACCCCACTGATTGCTCAAAAGACCTTTTAGAAGTGCACAGCTTAGGAGACTACTATGACTTTCTACTGCATCCGCTATTTGCTGTGTGTTCTTTTATAAAAGGACTTTTCTGCTTAGGACAAGAATCCCCATCAATCTCACTCCAGTAATATTTCCGCCATAAACTTGTGTAAATGTTAGTGTAGTGTAATGTCTGAGTGATAATACACTGACCAATCAGTGGTCTGACTGCATAAGGACTTCATATCCACAGCTCATCTCTGCAGACTTTCCTCTTCTCTAGTGTTCTACAGCACATTTCATCATGGTGCCCTTAAAGGGAATCTGTCAGGTTGTTGTTAGCTCCTAACCTATCATTACCTGTCCCTGCACCTTCCTAGCACATCCCTAACCATCCCTGTCTCACCTAAAACTGTCCAATAAAGGCTTTGAAAAATGACTTTGATACTTACATTCTCACATGTAAATAAAGCCCCACTGGGCATCAGAATTCCTTCTCTGGCGTGCTACTGTTTTGAATTTCCACCTTCTTCTACCAGGTATAATGCACCGGCCGGAAGTCATTTTCAGTCCTGCACATTGTGCGGTCTAGTTAGATGCCCATTACCGTCTTGATCATGCAAATTGTGCATGCTCTGAAAGCAGCAATGTGGCAGCCATGTGCCGAGTGATGCTGGGAATGGCACTTCGATGAATGTGCCATTTTCAGGGCTGGCTCTGGGCTTCAGTTTTCAGCGTGGGGGCCTAGAATGCTTGGACCTTACCACGCTGAGAATCCCAGCCCCCAGCTGCCTGGTTTTACCTGGCTAGCGATCAAACTATGGCAGGAGCCCACACTTTTTAATTTATTATTTAAATGATTTTTTAAAAATTGGGCTTCCCTGTCATTTGATCGCCAGCCAAGGTAAAGCAAAGCAGCAGGGGTTGGCAGCTGTCTGCTTTATCTGCGCTGAGAATCAAAAATTCTGCAGAGTGCTATATAATTTTTATCCAATTATTATTTATTTTCACACTTCTATATGTGTAACGGGCCCAACAGCCAATCACAGATTCTGACACAGAGAATGGGCGTCTGTGACTGCTGTTGAGCCTATCACACATACTGTATAGAAGTGTGAAAATGAAATGACGTCCGGTTAGCACGTCATACCCAGAAGAAGGAGGCGGGAAAGTCAAAACGGGAGTGCACCAGAGAAGGAATTCTCAGGCCCAGCGGGGTAAGGGGGGGAGACAAAGACTTGGAGACCGCTTAGTCAGTCTACATACTATAGACTGGATACTTCATTTACATGCAAAAATGTGAATCAAAGTCACTTTTCTCAGCCTTTATTGGACAGTTTTAGGTGAGATAGGGATAGTTAGGGATGTGCTAGGAAGGTGCAGAGAGAGGAAGTGATAGGTTAGGGGGTAAAAATGACCTGACAATTTCCCTTTAAAACTAACATTGTCCTTATAATGTTCCTTAGTAAAAATAAACACCAATGTGTGCTCTAAATAAGCCCTATGCTGTGCCAATGATAAAAATAATTGCTCCTCACTGTGCTCTCTACAACAAAAGTATTACTCCACACTGTCCCACTTATGTATATGGTCTCCATGGTATCCTCTCCTATAAAATATTCCCACCACACCATCCCCTATTATAATAATAATAATAATAATAATAATAAAGCTTTATTTATATAGCGCCAACATATTCCGCAGCGCTTTACAATGTAGGGTTAGCGTACAGAAAATATACAGTAAGTAATTACAATAGAGCACAAATAAAGTACAATCATTGGATACAAAAACAATAGGCATAGAATCAATGTGGAAAAAAAAAAAAAAAAAAAAAAAAAAAAAAAATACAATAAATAAAGCAAGAAATGAAGGTGGCCCTGCTCAAAAGAGCTTACAATCTACAACGGGATAGGGGTTGCACAAGGTACAGGGGCTTATTGCACTGGTGGTCCAGGCATCTTGAGGAAATGGGGTATAGGGCTAAGCTTACATGAATGGTCATCAGTCTGTGTAGACCTTTATGGTTTGGTGGAGTTTGTAGAAGAATAATGTCCAGAGGATAGCCCATTCACTGTCTACAGTACAATGGACATGTTAGGGAGTATGATAGGCCGCCTTAAAAAGATGTGTCTTTAGGGATCGTCTGAAGCCATGCAAGTTGTGGATAGTCCTGATTTCTTTGGGTAAAGCATTCCAGAGGTTTGGTGCAGCTCTGGAAAAGTCTTGGAGCCGGGAGTGGGAGGATCGGATTAGTGCAGATGTTAGTTGAAGGTCATTTGAGGAACGTAGAGAGCGGGTGGGGTGATAGACAGAGATGAGGGAGGAGAGGTAGGGGGGAGCTGCACTGTGAAGAGCTTTTGGGTGAGAACAAGCAATTTGAATTTGATCCTGTAGTATACGGGCAGCCAGTGCAATGACTGGCACAGAGCAGAGGCATCTGAGTAACGATTGGCCAGATGGGTGATCCTGGCTGCTGCATTAAGGATGGACTGGAGAGGAGAAAGTCTGGTGAGGGGGAGGCCGCTTAATAGAGAGTTGCAATAGTCAAGGCGGGAATGGATTAGGGCCACGGTGAGGGTTTTTGTTGTTTCCAGGGTGAGAAAGGGGCGGACTCTAGAGATATTCTTCAGGTGTAAGCGACAGGAGCGGACGAGAGATTGCGTGTGGGAGGAGAAGGAGAGATCGGTGTCAAATATAACACCCAGACAGCGAGCTTGCTGTCTAGGCGTTATCGTGGTGCCGCACACTGAGAGAGAGATGTCCGATTTAGGGAGGTTAGTGGATGGGGGAGCAGAAGAAGTTCAGTTTTGGAAAGGTTTAGTTTCAAATAGAGAGTGGACATGATATTGGACACTGCAGCTAGACAGTCATTGGTGTTCTTTACTACCGCAGGGGTAAGGTCAGGGGCTGAAGTGTATAGTTGAGTGTCATCAGCATAAAGATGGTACTGGAAGCCAAATCTGCTGATGGTCTGTCCAATCGGGGCCGTGTAGAGAGAGAAGAGGAGAGGGCCAAGGACTGAACCCTGAGGGACCCCAATAGTGAGGGGAAGAGGGGGGGAAGTGGAGCCAGCAAAAGATACACTGAAAGAGCGGTATAAATGCCACACTGTCCGCCCTTGTGTACTTTGTCCATCCCACTGCTCTCTGATAAAGTACAGTGCCATTCTGTCCTCACTTGTAACATATCCTCCATATCATTCTGTTATGAACTATGATTTTAACATTGTTGCCAGATCATGCTGCACTCATCGCAATGTCCCACGCATGCTGTCCCAGCTCCATACTGAGCCCTTCAAGCTGGCTATCTCCATACTGTGCCCTGATACTGCCCCTCTCTATTCTGAACCCACTATGGTGCCCCTTCTCCAGAATGAGCTCCCAATTTAGCCCCTTTTCCATAATGAGACACACCTCTTCAGGGCGGCCTATCCTTCTCCCTAACAGTAGTCACCTAAACATAAGATATTCATTGTTTTTTTTTTTTTTTTTTTTTTTTGAACCATCATTTTTATTGAGAGTAAATTTTTACAAGTAAAAAAGAAGACAGAACACAAAGTGTAATCTAAAGCAATAGTTACATCAGAAGATAAAAACAAGAATGTCCATGAAGCAGCTGGCTCTCATATTTTGACATATATTCAAAACTACAACTTTAAAGACCCAATCAACCCTCCCCCCTAAATTATTAACTATGGGATATCTCTCTTAGATTATCTGTGCCTCACTACAGCAAATACTAATTAATAGAATCTCTTGTGGGAATTATATGTTACATTTCAATCTGCCTAAAGTACCATTCAAATCTTCTATGGCATACCACTCCGTAAGTTTGTAGGGTGTCATGAATCTGTTTATTTCAGCATCTGATAGTGTTTGTAGAATAAATGGTTTCCATTTATGGAAAAATTTTTGGGTTAGTTTAGTAGGATTTCTAAGAGTCTCCATGGACTCAAGTTCCAAGGACTTCCTGAGTATAGAGCATATTGAATCAATTGAAGGGACAGATTCCTGAAGCCAGAATAACAAGAGTTGCCTCTTGGCCACTAGAGATATCGTGTGAAATAGGACATGTAACTGCCCACCTATTGTGGTGGCATCTGAATAGTGGAATAGCCATAACATCGGATCATCTCTACGTTCACCGGGGAATAGACCCTGGCAAGGGATCTCACCCCATTCCAATATTTCTGTGAAACTGGGCAAGACCACATCCCATGTTCAAGATCAGTCATGGGGGCTTTGCATTTAGGGCACTTTACCCATCTTTCTCTACTGGACGGAGAAGGAGGGATATTGAAACCCTTTATAGTACCATGTATCAGTCTGTATTGAGTATCTCTCCATTTCTCATTGATGATATGTTTCCTAACTAAGTCCCATCCTTTTAGTATATTTTGAATTAGATCTGGATCAGTGAAGTGTTTCTTCCATATGGAAAATAGTTTATGGGTCAACGAGGGTTTGAGAATATGTTGTAGTTTACTATATAGGGTGGATATAGATATGTCATTGAGATTGATCCCCCCCAGTGCTCCCCACTCGCTTCCCTCTATTTCTGATTTAACATTACGCAAACGGGACAGGAGATGTTGCTGAATTTGTAAGCAAGGCAACCAATGGGAACTGGGGAGACCAAATTTGGTTAGTATTTCTGGACCCGTCAGCCATCTCTTCTCTCCCATATGCATAAGGTCACCCAAAGTTTTTACACCTTTTTCCCTCCAAGTACGAAACAGCAGGTTTTCAGCCCCTTGTGGGAAGGATGGAGCGGCCCAGGGATTCAAAATTTTAGATATCTGCCATGATAGATTCATTTTTTTCCTCACCGCTTTCCAAGTCGCCACCGTGTCTCTACATATAGATGTGCACTTGATTCTTGGAGGCAGTGATTTCAGTGGTGAATGTAGCAGGGCCGATAGATCCCAAGGCTTTGAGAACTCTCCCTCAAGGTTCACATCAGAGAACCTGGAGGTGGTATTGATCCAATCTAGGACGTTTCGCATAATGCATGCCAAATTATAACCCCTAATATCTGGGACTCTCAGGCCTCCCTCTTCCCTTGCCTGCATTAGGGTGGTTAATTTAATTCTGGCTCTTTTGCCCCTCCACAGGAATTTGGAAAATGCGGTATTCAATCGTTTAATATCTACATGTTTTAGCAGCATAGGAATTGTCTGTAGCGGATAGAGCAGTCTTGCGAAGCTAATCATTTTGATTAGGTGAGAGCGGCCCAGCAACGACAGGGAAGGTTTTTCCAACATTCTAATTCTTTTTCTATTTTTTCTATTATTGGAAGAAAATTTAATTTGTATATTAGGTCAGGAGTTCTGGCTAGTTGAATTCCTAGGTATTTCAAATTATTTTTGGCAACAGGTATATCACAAAGTGAGTGTATGGGGCAATTGTGTTTCCCATTTTTGAGGAAGAGTATTTCACATTTGTCTCTATTTAATATGAAGCCTGAAAGAGATCCAATTTTTTCTATGGTGTCTAGGATTGTTTTTAGATCTCTTTGGGGGTGTTGCATAAATAGAATAATATCGTCGGCAAAAAGGGACAACTTGATTTCCTTATCTCCTACTTTAAGACCTTCATGGGTATTCTGGGCGGTTAAATATAACGCCAGTGGCTCTATCGCTAAGTTGAAGAGAAGAGGTGATAGTGGGCAGCCCTGGCGAGTTCCTTTCTCCAGTGTGAATGTATCAGACAGGAATCCCGGAATGCTCTCCCTCAAGGTTCACATCAGAGAACCTGGAGGTGGTATTGATCCAATCTAGGACGTTTCGCATAATGCATGCCAAATTATAACCCCTAATATCTGGGACTCTCAGGCCTCCTCTTCCCTTGCCTGCATTAGGGTGGTTAATTTAATTCTGGCTCTTTTGCCCCTCCACAGGAATTTGGAAAATGCGGTATTCAATCGTTTAATATCTACATGTTTTAGCAGCATAGGAATTGTCTGTAGCGGATAGAGCAGTCTTGCGAAGCTAATCATTTTGATTAGGTGAGAGCGGCCCAGCAACGACAGGGGAAGGTTTTTCCAACATTCTAATTCTTTTTCTATTTTTTCTATTATTGGAAGAAAATTTAATTTGTATATTAGGTCAGGAGTTCTGGCTAGTTGAATTCCTAGGTATTTCAAATTATTTTTGGCAACAGGTATATCACAAAGTGAGTGTATGGGGCAATTGTGTTTCCCATTTTTGAGGAAGAGTATTTCACATTTGTCTCTATTTAATATGAAGCCTGAAAGAGATCCAATTTTTTCTATGGTGTCTAGGATTGTTTTTAGATCTCTTTGGGGGTGTTGCATAAATAGAATAATATCGTCGGCAAAAAGGGACAACTTGATTTCCTTATCTCCTACTTTAAGACCTTCATGGGTATTCTGGGTGGTTAAATATAACGCCAGTGGCTCTATCGCTAAGTTGAAGAGAAGAGGTGATAGTGGGCAGCCCTGGCGAGTTCCTTTCTCCAGTGTGAATGTATCAGACAGGAATCCCGGAATGCTCTCCCTCAAGGTTCACATCAGAGAACCTGGAGGTGGTATTGATCCAATCTAGGACGTTTCGCATAATGCATGCCAAATTATAACCCCTA
Organism: Allobates femoralis; assembly: GCA_033576535.1. Taxonomy (NCBI): domain Eukaryota; kingdom Metazoa; phylum Chordata; class Amphibia; order Anura; family Aromobatidae; genus Allobates; species Allobates femoralis. The sequence goes on from JARQOC010000242.1 coordinate 78,979, forward strand.
ATATCTGGGACTCTCAGGCCTCCCTCTTCCCTTGCCTGCATTAGGGTGGTTAATTTAATTCTGGCTCTTTTGCCCCTCCACAGGAATTTGGAAAATGCGGTATTCAATCGTTTAATATCTACATGTTTTAGCAGCATAGGAATTGTCTGTAGCGGATAGAGCAGTCTTGCGAAGCTAATCATTTTGATTAGGTGAGAGCGGCCCAGCAACGACAGGGGAAGGTTTTTCCAACATTCTAATTCTTTTTCTATTTTTTCTATTATTGGAAGAAAATTTAATTTGTATATTAGGTCAGGAGTTCTGGCTAGTTGAATTCCTAGGTATTTCAAATTATTTTTGGCAACAGGTATATCACAAAGTGAGTGTATGGGGCAATTGTGTTTCCCATTTTTGAGGAAGAGTATTTCACATTTGTCTCTATTTAATATGAAGCCTGAAAGAGATCCAATTTTTTCTATGGTGTCTAGGATTGTTTTTAGATCTCTTTGGGGTGTTGCATAAATAGAATAATATCGTCGGCAAAAAGGGACAACTTGATTTCCTTATCTCCTACTTTAAGACCTTCATGGGTATTCTGGGTGGTTAAATATAACGCCAGTGGCTCTATCGCTAAGTTGAAGAGAAGAGGTGATAGTGGGCAGCCCTGGCGAGTTCCTTTCTCCAGTGTGAATGTATCAGACAGGAATCCCGGAATGCTCACACATGCCTTCGGGTTGCTGTATAAGGATTTTAAAAATTGGCGAAAGGGTCCCTCTAAGCCTATGGTGTCTAAGACCCAATCCAGCCATGACCACCTCACATTGTCAAATGCTTTCTCCGCATCCAGGGTGATCATAGCTGGATCCCCCCCCCCATACTCCTCACTATGTCTTGTTACATCAATGAGTAACATTGTTCTTCTAATGTTGGTAGTTGTCGATCGACCTTTTATGAAACCAGATTGATGTGGCTGAATAAGTCTCGGTAGAATCGAGGCCAATCTGTCTGCCAAAATTTTGGATAAAAGTTTTAGATCTTGGTTAATCAGAGAGATAGGTCTATAGCTAGATGGGTCAGATGGGGGTTTGCCAGCCTTTAGAATCAGTCTTATGTGGGCCATATTCATTCTCTCTGGGATCGGAGAGCCTCTCAATATGGAATTGTACAGTTCCGTCAAAACAGGAGAAATTTGATCTTTCAAAACTTTGAAGAAGGCCCCATTGAAGCCGTCTGGTCCTGGTGCTTTGCCAGGGTTTAGTGAGTTGATCGCCATTTTTATCTCATCAGTTGAGACGGGACTGTTTAAATAAAGTTTTTCCTCTTCAGTCAGGCTAGGCATATTGATGGATTGCAACCATGGCACATCTGTTATGTTATTGCTGTTACATTCTCTATACAACATTGCGTAGTGTTTTCCTAGTAGCTGGGAGATTTTTTTGGGGTCTGACCAAAGTTTGCCATGTTTATCAGCTATTGTTAGTATGGCTGTGGTTGGTCTCCTACCTCTTGCTAGTCTCGCCAGAAGGCGTCCTGCTTTGTCGCCATATCTATTTAATTCTATTTCTAGATAATTTCGATATAATTCTTCCCTCCTGGCTGCCCACGTATCGAACAATCTCTTTGCCGACATCCAATTGTCTCTATCTGCCTCCCCCATGGTCTTTTTGTATTGGAGATACATCTCTCTTACCCTCGTACTGGTTATAATGTATTTTTCTTTTACTTGCTTTTTCAATTTAGCGCTGTGGGCCATGATATGTCCCCGCAAGACTGTCTTCGCAGTTTCCCAAAATAATCCTGGGGTGGACTCATGAGCTGCATTGTTTGTATGAAAATCAGACCACCATTCTTTAAGTAGTTTACCAAAATTCTCATCTCTTATCAAAGTGTCGGGAAACCTCCATAGGTAATCCGTTCCCTTAGGGAAGACATCTTTGGTCTCCAGTATCATTGGACTGTGGTCGGAAATGACCAAATCTCCTATCTCCGCCTCCATTACTCTCTGGAACAACTGGGTCGAGATGAAGAACATATCCAGTCTCGACCAAGTGTTATGAGCATGAGAATAGTGGGTAAACTCCCTTTCAAGGGGATGGAGTGTGCGCCATGTGTCAACCAGATTACAGTTGGAAAGCAGATTTTCCAACAGACCTGGTCTTGAAGGAAGTCTCCCACCACCCTCTGGAACATCTAACCCGTCCTCTCGCTTTCTATCTTCCATCTCATTAAGCACCCAGTTGTAGTCTCCCCCTAGTATTTTGTTAGTTTCTTGGTCTATCAGAATTTGGTCGGTCAATTTTTGAAAAAAAGATTTTTGTGCTGTATTTGGGGCATAAATGTTATACAAACTGTAGGTTACATTTTGAATCTGCATACACATATGAAATAAACGTCCTTTGTCGTCTGACGACGAGGATATTATTTTGTGGGCAAGGGTTTTGCTGATCAGTATTATGACCCCAGCTTTTTTGTCGTCAGCTCCTGAGCCGTACACCTCCCCCACCCATAATTTTTTAAGTCTAAAGAAGTCTGTTGGAGTGAGGTGCGTCTCCTGTAACAATGCCACATCAGCACCCAGTCTTTTAAGGTGACGGAGAACCATCATACGTTTGGCCGGTGATCGTAGGCCCTTAACGTTCCACGATATCCATTTCACCATCTTTACTGAAAGGGAGTGGTTTCAAATAATATATGCATGGTATGCATCTTGAGTGTAAATTAGTAATATTGTTGATCAAATTTACTAGGTACATGGCAATATGAAAGGGCAACAGATATGTCAATTTTAGCAAGGCTGTTATGTCTCCCCTATTTTCAAAACTTCCCCCCAACTTTTTTCCCCCCCTCATTCTCACCAACTCCATCCTCAGTCTTGATGACTTCTCTTTTTTCCCCTAGACAGAAGCAAGGAGCTCCTCCCTCCCCACCCGCCTAAATAAACAAAATTAATGTCTGAATCGCTATACTAAACTCCCAGACCCCAGGAATATATACAATAAATTATACCTTATAACTTATCAACTTTCAACATTATTGGAGAGAAGGATATCCTCTCCACACATATCAAATATAAGGACTTCGCAAAACCTCTATTGGATATAAGGTAAACATATAGAACAGCATTTAACATTCCCCATCCTCCACCCCTCACCCCCCCGTTAATCTAGTACATTCATAAGCGACCTCTCTCTCGTTTCCTCATGGTCCATGAAGCAGAGTCAAAGTGAATAGAAAATTAAGATACTGGAAGATCTTCTCCCGTCATTGGTCTCATCTCTCGGAAGGCAGTTCTAATAAGAAGGGGAGAAGAGAGAAAGAGAATAGAAAAAAAAAGGGGGGGGGGGGGGAATAGGGGGAGAGTTTCTTCATATCTCTGTCTCACTTCAGTCAAGCGGGCTGGCCCGTTTTTTTCCTGTTCCATCTGGACGTTGGTTGTCGTTGTTGTCTAGGAGACTGTAGCCTCTCTTGTGAGTGTTGTGACAGGGATTCCGATCGCAATCTGTATGTTCGTGATGAAACAGATCCGCTGTCTGTGCCCCTTTCCGGAGCCGGGGTGTCTCTCGCTCCTCTTGGGCTCCCCTGGTTTGTCCCATTTCCGTCTGGCGTGGTGTGTTTTTCCTTAATTAACTTCATGGCCTCAGCAGGGTCCGTGAAAGACACCATTTCGCCTGTTGACGATCTAAATCGCAAGATGGCCGGGTAGTTAAGTTGGAACCTGACGTTTCTTTTAAACAATATTGTACAGGCGTCACTGAAGGCTCTTCTCCTCCTGGTCACCTCAACTGAATAGTCCGCAAAAAGAAATACTCTGTGGCCCAGGATCAGGAGTGGGTGTCTTTTGGCCTTGTATGCACGCAAAATCTCCTCTTTATCTCTGTGATTAAGATATTTGGCGATGGCATGCCTCGGTTTGTCAGAGTCTCTGTCACTTGTTGGGCCATTGGTGTCATTATCCCTGGGGGTGTCTTTTGGGGGTCCTATTCTGTGGGTGCGTTCAGTTCTACATTTGTGGGAGAGACCCAGTTCTTTAGGCAGTTCCACCTCAAATATCTCAACTAGTTGTCCAGGAGAAATGGACTCAGGGAGGCCCACAATTTTAAGATTGCTGCGGCGGGTTCTATTTTCAATATCGTCCAGTTTATTTAAGGTGTAGAATGAGTGTTTCTGTAGGTCGTGCACCTGTTGTTCTAGATCTAACACTCTTTCCTCTGCTGCAGCAATCCTGTCCTCAGCTTCCTGCAGTTGTTGGTCATGGTGCTGGATAGTAGTATGCAAATCTTGTGTAGCTGCTGTCACCAGATCCTTTACTGTCTGCCTGAATTCGTCTGCCAGATGAATTGCCAGTTCTTTGGCTAGCAGCTTGTAGTCTATCTGTGGCATCCCAGATACAATGATAGCTGGTCTTCCCTGCAGCCCGGGATCTCCCTGAGTCTGGGTCCCCTGTACCCCATTTTCGTTTCTCTCCGGGGAGGCTTCCCTCTCTGGCTCCCTTGATATCTGTTTCACCACTGTGGCCCCTTTGCTCTCCACTGCTGCGGGAGCAGACTGGGTCGGCTGGCCGTCAGCCGCCATTGTGCGCTTCCCGCGCTTTGTCTCCGGTCCCTGCTCCGTCCCGCTTGCCTCCATCTCCCCTCCTCTTGTAACATACCGATCCATGGTGGTCGGTGTGCTGTATCCACCGCTGCTCATAGCGGGTGTGTAGGCGTCCCGGGGTCTGGGGATTGCCGCGGATTGTGAGGCGGGCTCGGGAGCTTCTTTAGCAGCGTCTGCACATGTCGGCGCCGGAACCGGAAGCCCCAAGATATTCATTGTTATTAGCCCCTGTACTTTGTGTTCCCATCCCGTCTTAGATTGTAAGCTCCTTCGAGCAGGGTCACCTTCATTTTTTGCCTTTTTATTGTATTTCCTGAGTTGATTCTATGTTTATTGTATGTAACTACTGTTCTGCATTACCTTTCTGTACCGTATATTTTTCTTATATGTACCATTGTACTGTAAAGCGCTGCGGAATATGTTGGCGCTATACAAATAAAGTTTTATTATTATTATTATTATTATTATAATTAGACCCCTCATGCTGCCTCTCCTCAATGCTGAGGTCTACATGATGCCCCACTCTTCATACTGAGACCACTATGTTACCTCACGCCTATTGCTGAGACCTCCTACACTGTCACACTCTTCATACTGAATTACCCTACTTACCATACTAAGCCAACCCATGCTGCCCCCTCTCCATACTGAGCCTCCACGCTGTTCCCCCTCCATAGTGAGTCATTACATCTTTCCTCATCCATTTTGTTGCTTGCACTATCCCTCACTTTGGAAGCCCCCCTAAACCCAGGACTAAATTAATTGCACCTCTAAAAACCAGTCTACAGTAATAGCCATCCCTAAGCTCATTTTATGTTAATAGCACCCCTAACCTCCAGTCTAGGGTAAGACCTCTCTAAACACCAGTCTACAGTAATAGCCCCTATATAACCCAGTCTACAGTAATAGCCATCCCTAAGCTCAATCTATGTTAATAGCACCCCTAACCCCCAGTCTAGGGTAAGACCTCTCTAAACACCAGGCTACAGTAATAGCCCCTACATAACCCAGTCTACAGTAATAGCTACTCTCAGTTGAGTCTACAGTAATAGAATCCTCCAAACCCCAGTCTATTGTAATTGCCTCCGAAACCCCAGTCTAAAGAATAGCTACCCAACCCCCATATACAGTTATAGCCCCTAACACCTATCTAAAGTTATAGCGTCCCTAACCCCTCATTTACAGTAATAGTCCCCCTTACCCCAAGACTACAGTATTAGCCCCCATAGGATTGTTGAAGACATTGATGTCCTGAATAGAACTGTTTGGTTTTCGAAACCTTAGAGAAAGATGAAGTATTTTAACTATCTACTCTGACTTAATTATCATCTTTGCATTGTAACATACATGACTTAATTCTTTATTGAGAACACCACTACTAGAGATGAGAAAACATTTACATTTTCAGTTCAGGTCGCTGAACTTCCCGGTGATGAACAAACCAGTTTGGGTTCATAGTTTGGGGGCTTACTGTATGCAGAGCACTGGAGCGAGCATCGCTGTGGTTGGGTACAGTTCGTGCTTGACCGAGTGTGAGCCACGTGCAGTGCTTGATCGGTTCGTATTGGGCTTAAAAGGACTGTTTTTGCACATAGTGTGTGTCTAAAATTATTTTGAAAAAAAAAAAAAACTGCCCTCCCATCCCTGAAATTGTTTTACTTTTGGTTTGCTGTATGAGGACAGGGAGCTAAACTAACAATCAGTGACTTCAAATGAGGTTTGGGTCAAGTTCGGTGTCATAAACAGTGTGCCAAAACGTTTGACTGTGCTGTCTGAACGCGAACTTCAAAAGGTTTGCTTATCTATAACCACTACAGCATTTTTTTTTACTGCCACAGTGGTGCATTAAATGTAAGCTTTCCGACCCCTGTCTTATGCTCACATTCCAGGGTTGCCACATTTTACCAATGTTCCTTCAGTCCCGCAGAGCCATCTTGTGTCCCTTAGCTTTGGATTTCTGCCAGAAGTCAGAAGCTACATCACAGGAGCTCAGCACATCTCTATGAGAGCAAGAACAAGGCCAAAAACGAGGCTTCCATAGAAATGTAATGAAAAGTGAACCCCAGCGTGCTCCATTAAACACTGGAGGTGCCAGCTACTCATTTTTTACCCCAGACTGACGAGAGTGCCACTGAAAGCGGCAGAAGGTGATTATTAGACAGGGCTCAGGGCTCTTATATTTAAAGTACACTACAGACAGGGCCGCACCGTCCAGGGGGAGCGGCAGTGCAGAAGGGGCGGTGCCTCATGCACTCAGCCTCCCCCTGTCATGGCGCCGGCCGCTCACCCCGCACACCGCAGGTAAGCGGCGACCCGCCGGGGGACCAGTACAGAAGGGGCGGCAGCGCTGGGCTCCACCAGCCCCCCCCCCCCCCCGTAATCACTGCCGCGGCTCAGGCGACAGCGGGGCTTGGTGCACCCCTGACTACAGAGGTGCAAAAAAGCAAATGCTTAAAGAGATTACAACAAATAGTTCACGTATCAGTTGTAAGATAATATGTTATATCTTCACGTTCCTTTAAAAGGAATCTATGAATAGTATTAACCCTTCTAAGCCGGCTACATTGGCAAGTACATCATGAAATGTTGAATTAAATATCTTGATATCGGATCTCTTACTTCAGAGGAAAAAAAATAAATTTTGACATTTGCCATGTAGAAGTTTAGGGTATTGTATAATAAAACTAATTACAGTGAATGGAGTATAAAAGGTATTTACAAATGTACTGGACCAATCCCTTAAAGCTCTATGCAAAGAAGAAGTCATATATCACCATTAGCCTTAAACGTGTCTGTCTTCTCTGGGCCAAAACTTATTTATAATACATTGAGGCAAAATGGAAAATTATTCTGTGATCAGATGAATTAAAGTTTGAAATTTTGTATGGAAACTGTGAACTCAAGAGGAACCATGTAGCTTGTTATCAAATCACACTTTGAAGCCTGCTGACTTGATGTCATGGGATTGCATTAGTGCTTATATCATCATAAGTAGCTCACATATCTTGAAGGGCCCCATAAATGCATATACATTTTTAAAGGTGCTGGATCTACATATGCTCCCTCCAGACAACATTTATTACTGGGAAGGCCTTGCACATTTCAACAAGTCAATGCTTTAAGTGTAAATGTCATTTCACTGAAAAAAAAAAATACAATACTGCACTGTTTGCTAATGATGGGTTACATAACAGCTAAGATTATGCTTTTTGGTGCCATATGACTTATTTTCTCACTTTTTTGTGCTTTTTTATAAACTGCATTTTCTGGCTGTATAGGCATGGACAGCATTCCTTAGTGTCTGCCAGCACTGTGTGTTTGTTTTCCACAGCTTCTGAGAGCAGGCTGATATGATGTGCCAGCAGGGAAGGGGTTAACAGAGATTGTGGCTGAGCTGTGTGGAGGCAGATAACAGATCAAAAGCTTGTGTCAAGGAAAGTAAAGTTTGCAGTGATCCTGACATTCTGACATTGCTTAGCACTGTGCTATAATCTGAAGTAATCTGATACATTGTCACCTCATCAGCTGTAATGTGTGAATGCTGTGTAGGCCCCACCCCCTTACCCTTATATATTTACATGCCCCATATTCAGTGTGAGAAGCTTGAAGACAGATCTGACTGATAATGAACATATGGTCTGCTTCAAACACAGTTTTCCATGTGGAAGTTCTATGAATGGTTTCCATCCAGGTTTCATTAATAAAGTATAATTGAAAGTTTATTATGACCACTTATTATGACCACTTGCTCCATTTGGGTGATGAACTGACTATCTGAAGTCCAGATCATTCACTAAAAAAACTTTATGAAATTAAAACTCTGGTGACTTTTGAGCAGAAAATACCATCCGACAAAAATGGAACAACATTCTTCACTCAAAACGCCAGCAAGTGGTCGTTTAGATATTTACAGACTGCTGTATAAAGAATTTGGAATGCTACACAATAGTAGACTTGGCCATGCCTCAATTTTTTTGACATGTGTTGCTGCCATCTAATATATAAAAACCGAAGGCACTTCCGTCACTTTGTCCGGAGTTATATATAGAAGTCAAAGGCACTTCCGTCACTTTGTCCAGAGCTATATATAGAAGCCAATGGCACTTCCGTCACCTTGTCCGGAGCTACGTGACGTCACCAGAGCCCTACACCCGTTCAGGGTGAGCCAAGATGGCGGCCGTAAGCGGCAGCGGGACTCATACAGCCCGCTACGCTTACGGCCGCCCCTACAGTGCCCCAAAGCACACACTCAGCCACGGAGGCAGCCGGGAGATGACCGGCGTCAGCCAGTCATTTCAAAGCCGCTGACCTCTGTGCCGCAGTAGCCGCGGCTGAGCAGCGGTGGTCAAGCCGCAGTACTCTTCTGATTGGTCGCCGCGGCCATGGTGACCAATCAGAGAAGTAGCCCGGCTTGGCGTGCGGTTTGAATGCCGCTCCTCTGATTGGTCGCCGCATTCAGCGTCGACCAATCAGAGGAGCGGCTCGCGCCATATTGTATTTGAAATATGGCGCCATGGCGAGCGCCGGTATTCTGATTGGTCGCCGCGTTCACCGCCGACCAATCAGAATAGCGGCGCGCGCTATGGCGCCATATTTCAAATACACTATACTCAGTGTATTTGAAATATGGCACCATGGCACGCGCCGCTATTCTGATTGGTCAGCGCTGAACGTGGGCAGCCAATCAGCATAGCGGCGCTCGCCACGGCGCCATGTGTAAAATCTGAAGTAATGGGTGGATTTTACACATGGCGCCGTGGCGAGCCATATACCATAGCGCTGCTATACATGTGCTGTAATGTATCGACATATACCATAGTGCTGCTATACATGTAATGTAATGTACCACCATATACCATAGCGCTGCTATACATGTACTGCCATATACCATAGCGCTGCTATACATGTACTGTAATGTACCGCCATATAGTATAGCGCTGCTATACATGTAATGTAATGTACCACCATATACCATAGTGCTGCTATACATGTACTGTAATGTACCGCCATATAGTATAGTGCTGATATACATTTACTATAATGTACCGCCATATACTATAGTGCTGCTATACATGTGCTGTAATGTACCACCATATACCATAGTGCTGCTATATATATATATATATATATATATATATATATGTAGTTCACTCATGTTGTCTTAACAAGTTCTGTCAGTCGCAGTATGTCAACTACATACATATTCTAAAATACCCGATGCATTAGAATCGGGCCACCATCTAGTCAATATATAAAAGAGTACATTTTTTCATATGACATGTTCAACTTCTGATCTGTGCTCTGTTGTGAATAAAATATGGTTATAAGATATTTTAAGTAGTGATGGGCGAATCCTAAATTACTCGGAATCGCTTGACTCTAGCGAGTCCGAGCCCAGGACTCGCTACTCGTTGCGAGTCTAGCGAGTCCAATGTTAATGAATGGGGAAGCGAGTAATAGCGAGTAGTGTGAGATTTACAACTCGCAGATGTGTCTCGGAAGCTTCAGCCTGAAGCAATCCTAGTTTTGTCATTTATTTGCATTGCTCGTTTACTTTGTAAGTAATCGCTGACTCGCACAGATAAGAGTCCTGTCTCCTCTGTGTTGGCTGCCAGCTCCAGGGTCCTAGAGCCCGCCTGCTGCCTGATGTAGCAGAGCTGAAATTGTTCTCAGTCTGCTCATTCCCTGTGTACAGACATGAATGTCTGTGCACAGAGATGATGTAGCAGAGCTGAGATTGTTCTCAGTCTGCTCATTCCCTGTGCATAGAGATCTATATCTATACACAGGGGATGTAGCAGAGAGGACATCGCGTTTTGGACTGCGTCGGACGGAAGAGGATTTTTTTAATTAAAGATGGAGTCCCTAATGGCTTTTTTTTTTTATTTCTAATAAAAAATTTTCTTTGTGTTGTGTTTTTTTTAAAACAATTTAATAGAAATTCATGGCGGTCATGTCTAATATTGGCGTGACCACCATAAATTTCGGGCTTAGGGCCAGCTGATAATACAAAGCTGGCCCTAACCTCTTTATTACCCAGCTTGCCACCGCTACCAGGGCCGCTGGAAGAGCGGGGTTCAGCGTCAGAGGATGGCACTTCAATGAACGCGCCATCTTCTGGGGCGGCTGCGGGCTGCAATTTGCAGTGGGGGGTGCCCAGAAAGCTTGGGCATCCCTGCGCTGCGGATTCCAGCCCCCAGCTGCTTAGCTGTACCTGGCTAGACATAGAAATTGCGCGGAGCCCCACGCATTTTTTTTAAATTATTTCATGAAATTCTGAGATTCTGACTCTGAGACTCTGACTCTGAAATTCATTAAATAATTTTAAAAAAATGCGTGGGGCTCCGCGCAATTTCTATGTCTAGCCAGGTACAGCTAAGCAGCTGAGGGCTGGAATCCGCAGCGCAGGGATGCCCAAGCTTTCTGGGCACCCCCCGCTGCAAATTGCAGCCCGCAGCCGCCCCAGAAGATGGCGCGTTCATTGAAGCGCCATCCTCTGGCGCTGAACCCCGCTCTTCCAGCGGCCCTGGTGGCGGTAGCACGCTGGGTAATAAAGGGGTTAATACCAGCTTTGTTATACAAGCTGGTATTAAGCCCGAGATTCTTAATGTCAGGCCACGTTTGACCCAGCCACTAAGAATCTCCAATAAAGGGTTAAAAAAACACAGAGAAAATTTTTTATTTGAAATAAAAAAAAAAGCCATTAGGGACTCCATCTTTAATTAAAAAAATCCTCTTCCGTCCGACGTAGTCCAAAACGCGATGTCCTCTCTGCTACATGCACAGGGAATGAGCAGACTGAGAATAATCTCAGCACTGCTACATCATCTCTGTGAGCAGGCAGGTTCTAGGACCCTGGAGCTGCACAGAGAAGACAGCTGGACTCGGCTCGCAAAGAAACAGCAGTTACTTTGCGAGTTTCCCTGCTATCACTGGCACAGTAGCCAGTGATGACTCGCTCGAGTCCAATGCAAACAATGGCAATCCTAGTTTTGTCAGTGTTTCTGACAAAACTAGGATTGATATTGATTTGCATTGGACTCGTGCGAGTCATCACTGGGAAACTCGCCGAGTACCGAGTCCTGCGAGTCCCTTACTACTCGCCGAGTAACGAGTCCTAGCGAGTAGATTCGCCCATCCCTAATTTTAAGATAATTGGATTCTTGTTTTCTTTACATTTTATAGTGTTTAAAAAATTTGGGAATTGAGGCTGTAGAGGTTCAGTGCTAAATAGATATCATATTGGTTTTCCAGAACCACCGCCACTCTTGTTCATTAATCGTGCCTGATGTTGACGCTCAGCCCTATCAGCTTTGATATACGATACACAGTCATAGACAACAATGGTGCTATTTTGGAAACAAAACTATTTTTATCAATCCATTTAATTATATTATTGACTATTAAATCAGCAAGCATAAATAAAGCTAATCATTTTAAATGAAAAACACATTAAATTCTGGACAATTGATTATTTATTATATATAATATGTACAAAAAAACTGATATCAAATGTTTTCTAAGTGGCTTTTGACAGGAAAAAAAATCTAATGGATTAATCGTAGAGTTCCTTTATTCAAGTGACTTTACTACTAACATCCAAATACAGATACAATAAAGAAAATGGAAATCATTTTATACCAAAATTGCCAAATAGACAGATGGTACTGTAGATGAAACGTCAAGGCATTCAATATGTCTTATTCAAATAAGATGTTTTCCAATTTTTACTACTAGTTTTGTGAAGTGCAAAACACTTTCTGTGCTACCTTTGAAGGAGTCTTTTATGTTTCCACATTTGACATTCTGAAGATCTGCGCGTCATAATCCATTGTACTTGTGTGCTGTTATCTTCAGCTTCTATTCAGTATATTATTTCTTGAAAATTGTAAACCTTGTAAAATAGCTATCAAAATAATGGCTTAAAGAAACATTAGTACTAACTCTGCAGTTATCCACAAACAGACAGTAAACGATAGATGTTGTCACTAGGGATGAGCGAGTACTGCAAGAATCGGGCTCGCTATACTCGCAACGAGTAGGTCCGGGTACTCGGTACTCGTTGCAAATATAGCAAGTCCAATGGCAGTGAATGGGCGGGCGGGTACTTTCACAGTGTATCTATATATACACTGCGAAAGTGCACTAAAAGTGAATAAAAGTTTTTAAAAAATAAAAAATATCATACTCACCTATCCGACGCCTGCATCGGACCGGCAAAGAAGACATCCGATCAACGCGAAGGACCTGTGAGTCTGACAGCCAATCAGATGGCTGGTAGCGATCTGGCCAATCAGATGGCCAGACATCACAAACCACCTGATCGCCACCTGTCACCTGATTGGCCAGATTGCCAGGTCTTGAACGTGCATCAATGACCAAATAGTAATGATTCTCCTCGCTCATCCCTATTTGTCACCATTAGCAACATAAGCGATGATAAAGTGTTGGCAACATTCAAATTGGTTAAGAAAATAAAATATTTCTTACAAAACATTTATTGGAATTGCACATGTTTTGTCATATACATTTTTAATTCCTTTGTGTGTATTGGAACAGTCCAAAAATAAACTGAAAAAAAAAGGTAAATTGGACACAATTCCACACAAAACTCCCAAAATGGGCTCTGAAAAAATTATTGACATCATTACAACATTTTGGGTAAATAACTTTGCTTCAAGTATGTGATGCTCATTCAAACTCCCCTGTGGCAAGAAACAGGTGTGAGAAATAGAAAATCACAACTGAAACCAGATAAAATGGGAGATCACTTAACCTTTGCACTGTGTGTCTGTGTGTGCAACACTAAGCATGGAGAATAGAAGGAGAAGACAATTGTCTGAGAACTTGAGAACCAAAATTGAAAAATATCAACAATTCATGGTTATAAGTCCATCTCCAGAGAGCTTGATGTTCCTTTGTCCACAGTGTGAAACGTAATCAAGACGTTTACAACCCATGAAACTGTAGCCAAATCTGCCTAGACATAGACGGCAAAGAAAAAATTGATGAAAGGTTGTAATTCACGATAGTCTGGATGCTGGATAAGCAGCTCTTATCAAGTTCCAAATATATTCAAGTTGTTCTTCAGGTTCATGGTGCATCAGTGTTGTTACAAACTATCTGTTGATATTTGAATGAAATTAAATGCATTCAAGTATGGTGGAGGTTCAAATATGGTTTATGTTGTTTGATGCTTCTGGTACTGAGTACCTTAATGCAAGGCATCATGAAATCTGAAGATTACCAAAGGATTTGGGTAGCACTGTAGTGCCCAGTGTTAGAGAGCTGGGTTTGCATCCTAGGTCATGAATCTTCCAGAAGGACAAAGTCCCCAAACATGCTTCAAGAAGCCTCCAGAAATGGAAGGAAATTAATGGCTGTAGATTTCTGAGGAGATCAGCTATAAGTCTGGATTTAAATGCGATTGAACATCTGTACGGAGATATTAATATTGCTGTTGTGAGAAGGTGCCTTCAAATATGATAGACCAGGTGCAGTTTACTAAGGAAGAATAGTCCAAAATTCCAGTTGAGAGGTGTGAGAAGCTTCTTAATGGTTATAGGAAGCGATTGATTACAGTTATTTTTGTCAAACGTGCAATTAAATATTATGGATTATTGAGGGTGCGGACAATTTAAAGGGAACCTGTCAGCTAGTTTATGCCTCTGCAGCTATCACTGTCTGTGTCACGCTGGGGGGGCCGGGGTACCCAGAAGTAGGATGGAGCTGGGCATAGGGAGTCAGGGGAGCCTGCTCTGGCCCTGATACTGGAGTCCTTGACTCACCCTGTGATCGGAGGTACCTCTGAAGGTGAGGAGGTCCGAGCTGCCAAACTAAGTCCTTAAAGCGCCTGAGAAGCTCTAGGCCTAAGCCCTTACCTCCACCCACAGACCATGGAAACAGCAACTTCCAATGTAAAAAAAACAGCAGCTTCAGATCAGCATCTGCTCAACCAGGTCACAGTCCAGAAGTGAACTGAAACAGCAACATCAGGTGGATGTGATCTGACCCATTTATGGCCGAGGGATAGGGAGCAACCAGCCCAGGTACGCCCCTCAGCTCACCTAAGTATGAGTCATATTCATCACACACACCTGCACTCTAAGCTCCCGCTCATTAGGTTCCTCTCTCCACACTGAGAGCAGGGAAAAAAAAGGCTTAATTTAAATCACAGCAGCAGCACTTCCATACTACAAGGCAGTCAATACGTAACAGTCTGTAGCTGCAGCTTTATAATACCAGTCTAATCATCCCTGTCTGAACTCATAGTGTAATGTGAAAGGTGAAAGAAAAGCATTTATACCCTTACATTTCCTTATGTAATGAGGCAGTAAGTCTCCAGTTTAGTGGACGGAGACTGTTTGGCAGGTTAATAGTTAACATTTCAGCCTTATGTTAGAATATATTGGGAGATCTGATATGATGTCATAACCATGTGACTACAATAGGCGGAGCTAAGTCCCTATAACATAATATGAGTTTGCTTGCTTAGCTCCTCCCACTATGGTCACATGATCGTTACATCACACAGGTCCTTTAGCCATGCAAATTAATAGTGAGTTAACTATTATCCTGCCATACAGTCTCCCTCCTACAAGGTGTAGACTGAAATATACAGTTAGGGCCAGAAATATTTGGACAGTGACACAATTTTCGCGAGTTGGGCTCTGCATGCCACCACATTGGATTTGAATCGAAACCTCTACAACAGAATTCAAGTGCAGATTGTAACGTTTAATTTGAAGGGTTGAACAAAAATATCTGATAAAAAATGTAGGAATTGTACACATTTCTTTACAAACACTCCACATTTTAGGAGGTCAAAAGTAATTGGACAAATAAACATAACCCAAACAAAATATTTTTATTTTCAATATTTTGTTGCGAATCCTTGGAGGCAATCACTGCCTTAAGTCTGGAACCCATGGACATCACTAAACGCTGGGTTTCCTCCTTCTTAATGCTTTGCCAGGCCTTTACAGCTGCAGCCTTCAGGTCTTGCTTGTTTGTGGGTCTTTCCGTCTTAAGTCTGGATTTCAGCAAGTGAAATGCATGCTCAATTGGGTTAAGATCTGGTGATTGACTTGGCCATTGCAGAATGTTCCACTTTTTTGCACTCATGAACTCCTGGGTAGCTTTGGCTGTATGCTTGGGGTCATTGTCCATCTGTACTATGAAGCGCCGTCCAATCAACTTTGCAGCATTTGGCTGAATCTGGGCTGAAAGTATATCCCGGTACACTTCAGAATTCATCCGGCTACTCTTGTCTGCTGTTATGTCATCAATAAACACAAGTGACCCAGTGCCATTGAAAGCCATGCATGCCCATGCCATCACGTTGCCTCCACCATGTTTTACAGAGGATGTGGTGTGCCTTGGATCATGTGCCGTTCCCTTTCTTCTCCAAACTTTTTTCTTCCCATCATTCTGGTACAGGTTGATCTTTGTCTCATCTGTCCATAGAATACTTTTCCAGAACTGAGCTGGCTTCTTGAGGTGTTTTTCAGCAAATTTAACTCTGGCCTGTCTATTTTTGGAATTGATGAATGGTTTGCATCTAGATGTGAACCCTTTGTATTTACTGTCATGGAGTCTTCTCTTTACTGTTGACTTAGAGACAGATACACCTACTTCACTGAGAGTGTTCTGGACTTCAGTTGATGTTGTGAACGGGTTCTTCTTCACCAAATAAAGTATGCGGCGATCATCCACCACTGTTGTCATCCGTGGACGCCCAGGCCTTTTACAGTTCCCAAGCTCACCAGTCAATTCCTTTTTTCTCAGAATGTACCCAACTGTTGATTTTGCTACTCCAAGCATGTCTGCTATCTCTCTGATGGATTTTTTCTTTTTTTTCAGCCTCAGGATGTTCTGCTTCACCTCAATTGAGAGTTCCTTTGACCGCATGTTGTCTGGTCACAGCAACAGCTTCCAAATGCAAAACCACACACCTGGAATCCACCCCTGACCTTTTAACTACTTCATTGATTACAGGTTAACGAGGGAGACGCCTTCAGAGTTAATTGCAGCCCTTAGAGTCCATTGTCCAATTACTTTTGGTCCCTTGAAAAAGAGGAGGCTATGCATTACAGAGCTATAATTCCTAAACCCTTTCTCCGATTTGGATGTGGAAACTCTCATATTGCAGCTGGGAGTGTGCACTTTCAGCCCATATTATATATATAATTGTATTTCTGAACATGTTTTTGTAAACAGCTAAAATAACAAAACTTGTGTCACTGTCCAAATATTTCTGGCCCTAACTGTAAGTGTATAAATGCTTTTTTTTCACCTTTTACATTACACTTTGAGCTCAGACAGGGATGATTAGAATAGTATTATGAAGCTGCAGGTACAGATATTGATAGCTGGGAGGCATAAACCACCTGACAGGTTCCCTTTAAATTACTGGTAAGTCCAGACTTCAATAAACTTTTTTTACGGTACTCTGTACTCTGACTCTACAAATCCTAAAGTATCTTATGCATGCCTTAAAAGTTAGTCTACGTATTCCTATGAGTCTTGCATAGAAACTAACTTCTGGTCAGCACAAAAGACAGAATAGGATTTGAATAAACAGAGCATAGTGACATTGAATTATGAAAGTTTCAGAAACAGTGTGACCAAACTGAATTCTTCTTTTTTTTTTCTGAACAACTTATCTAAAAGTTACAGACATTCAACATTTTTTACAGACAAATTGGAAAACCATAATCATCATTAACCCCTTCATGACCTTGGAATTTTTCGTTTTTCATTTTCGTTTTTTGCTCCCCTGCTTCCAAGAGCCATAACTTTTTTATTTTTCTGTCAGTATAGTCATATGATGGCTTTTTTTGTGGGACGAGTTGTACTTTCAGATGCAATCATTTATTTTACCATATAGTGTACATGGAACTTGCAAAAAAATTCCAAGTGCAGTGAAATTGCAAAAAAAGTGCAATTACACGTTTGTTTTTTGGGTTTTTTAGTCGCCATTTCACTATATGCTAAAACTGATGTGACGGTGTGATGCCTCAGGTTGGTACGAGTTCGTAGATACCAAACATGTATACCTTTACTGGTATCTAAGTGGTGAAAAAAAATCACACTTTTTTGCGCCCCGCCTCATTTTTCGGGATATGGGGCTGTGTGATGGCTTATTTTTTACGTCTTGAGTTGACGTTTCTAATGATACCATTTTTGGGTGGATGCGCTATTTTGATCACCAATAATTGCATTTTATAGCAATGTTGTAGCGACCCAAAAAAACAAAATTTTGGCTTTTGGACCATTTTTTTCTGTTACGCAGTTTACTACTCTCATTAATTGATTTTATATCTAGATAGATTGGGCGATTCTGAATGATACCAAACATGTATTTTTTTTTTTTTTAATACTTTTATTGTGAATGGGGGAAAAGGGGGGAGATTTGAACTTTTATGTTTTTTTTATTTTTTTACATGTTTATAAAAACTTTGTTTTTTAATTTATTCTCACTTTACACTTCCCCATAGAGAGGCACCCTGCTCCACAGTCCAATCGCTTCTGAAAGATACTGATGAGCTGCAGCACATCAGTATCTGCCAGAATTTGCTAATACCTCTTAAGGCCCCGTTACATGGCAAGACATCGCTAAGGATGTCGCTGATACGTCACAGGTTTGGAGGCGTGCCAGCAACATCGTTATGATGTCATTGCATGTAACGCCGAGAATCAACAATGACAAGTTGTTTCATCGTTGATCGCAGGTTTGAGGACATGTTCTCAAACCTCACGATCAACGATCCGCCAACCTGCTAGATTGTTGTGTGTGACACCATGATAACGATGTTGTGGAGGCCTTCGCCTATTCACAGCAATGAGCAGGGATCGTTTGCGGGGTTTGCGAACAATACCTGCTCACAACATCGTTGCTGAGTCGTCCACGATATCTAGACGTGTGACATCTCACCAACGATGTCAAAAAGATGTCTTCAACGACCGCGCTCCCACGAGATCATTGCAGACATCGTTTCAACGTCGTGCCATGTAACGGTACCTTTAAAGTCCCATGAACTTCAAGGTGTAAAATCCCCAGAGTCTTGCAGTTGGGCATAAACCGACTGTTCGGCCAACCTTAAACCATGCTCACAAACAGGAACAGTTTCAGTGAGCCCAAACAAACAATGATGAGCTAAAGGGTAACAATGTTTTGAATTTTTAACTTCCAAGCTCTATATATCACCATCCACTACAACTTCATTTTATAGATCCTCTTACCTATCTTATAGATAAACATTAGTGATGAGCGAGTATGCTCGGCTCTACTCGTTACTCGCACAAGTATCCCTATACTCGGGATGCTTGGCGAGCACCGAGTACCGCCGAGATGCTCTGACTCCTCACTAATAATTATCGATCTGACACAAATACACAGCTCCCTTCAGTGCACACAGTGAGCTGGCTCCTCACAGAGAGCAGATTGATTCTTAGGGTCCCTCTGGGGGGCACAGCAAGGTGTTTAAGCTGCGGCGATTTAAAAAAGCCACCCTCCCGCCCCTTCCCGGAAACACTCGTTTTATAGATGGAAGTCTGTGGGCGGAGCCTGTCACTAATTGACTTACATTGGGCTCGGTGCTCTGGCCGAGTACACGAGTACTCTTATAAACATGACTTGCAAATATTAAACATATGATTAGTTATGCAGATTCTTGTCATCTCTGTTTAAAAAAATCTATTTCTTCCTGTATACTACAAATTACAACCTGTTCTCACATTCTATAATTGCTTAGTGTATTATAGTGTTGATTGCCAAAAGACAGTTCAGTATTTGAAATAGAGTAACAGCCATTAAGATTTCCCAAGAAAAGAAAAAAACGCATCATCCTGACAATCGATAACACTGTCTAGGTCAAGAACATTGCCAAAATGCATTATGTGAGTGCATTGACAGTTGGAATAATATAAAATGAAGTCCGTCCATGCATTTAAAAGCCAAAAGGTGGACCTTCAGTCAAAATAGCAGAGTCAACATGTTGGGTCATTATAAGAACTATCAATTCTGGCCCAAAAAATACAGCAGTGGAAGTGACTGACTTGTATGTGTCGTAATAGTGAGATTACAAACATCGATGCAAACACTGTGGGATGCACTTTACATAAATTTGCAATAGTGTCGCAAAAAAGGTGAAGAAGCCTCAACTGCAATATTGTCATAAGAAGCGTTTCATAAAAAGCGTGGCCGGGTTTGCAAAGAAGTATGAAAAGTGGACAGTAGAAGATTAGAAACGTAATTTGGAGCGGTGAGACAAAAGTGAATAAACTGAGCTATGACGGGTTCAAATAGGTCTGATGGGAAAAAGGGAAAAAGGGCTAACAGATCAAAGAATTGAAGTAAGTGTCAAGTTCAAAGGAGCAAGCCTGGTGATGTGGGATTGTTTCACAGGGGTTATTGGATACATGACCAGGATTGATGGTGGTTTCAATACTGAGCTATATGTGAGTATCCTACAGACAAATTACATCATACATTCAAGTACTGTGAGTATGAAAAGGATGATATATTGTTCCAGCGAGACAACAATCCAAAGCATATGTCGAGATTGGCAAAGAAATGGTTTAATGACAATGAAGGAAAGGTGCTGATTTGGCCCCCACTGTCCTCAGACCTCAATCCAATGGAACACTTGTGGGTGGAGTTGAAGAAAAAGCTATATACATGCCCAAATACTAAAGTGAGTTGACCAGTATGCACCAATATTAGGAACTTGTAGAAGAGATCTGGGAATAGATATTGGTTGAAACAAGCTTGATTCTGATCGAGAGCATGCCCAGAAGGATTAATGCAGTGTTGAAAGCCAAAGGAGGATTTCCAAAATACTAACGAATTAATACAATATTAAATTCAGATTTTTGGGAGCAAAACAGTAAAAGTGCAGTGACATGACAAGACTCTGCTTAACTAATGATATGCTAAATTGATGCAAGTTAAAATTATGTATGAGATTTAAAGGTTGTCTACAGCATGAAAATCAAAGTTTCAAACATTGTTACTCTTTTACATGTCAGAGTACTTGCAGGCGCTGCCTAGATACCCGGTGTTTACCATGATTACCAGCCTGTGAGGTCGCTGATCGTTGCTCTCGCTGTCACATGCAGCGATGCGTTCTGACCAGCGGGAGACCAAAGACCAAAAAATGACGCAGAGCACTTTGTAACGATCAGCGATCTCACAGCAGGGGCCTGATCGCTGCTAAGTGTCACACTTAGCGAGATCATTAGCGAGATCTCTGTTACGTCACAAAACCTGTGACGTTACAACAATATCTCTAACGATCTCATTATGTGTGATGGGGGCTTTACTTTAAGTTTCATCAGTCTTATCTTCAGTGGAACACAGCAGCATGTGAGCTCAAGTTTGTCTCTGCCCCCTCCGTGATTAGCAGCTTCTGTCTGTATAAATTTACACTGAAAGCCTGGTGTGGGTGGGGGCAGCTTTGTCAGCTCTTCTGCATGACCATAATAAAAATCTTTGATTATGATAGAATGGCTACACACATTATTCTAACTGATACATCATTGGATTCTCTTTGCCTACATCATGCTGCTCTGCGATGAGGTAGCGAAAACCTGGTGACGGATTCCCTTAAAAATGTTTTTGATTAGAAAAGCTTTTGATTTCAGTAAGTGTGACCTCCTAATTCTGCAAATTCAACAAATGACCATTTCCAGTTCTTTACAACCTATAAAATGTATGGAAACATTGTTGTGTAGAATAATCTGGAACAGTGCATTCTGAATTTTTTGATCTTAAATTAGATTTGAAAACTACCAAATAAAATTGTGTTTTTTAATAATAATATAATAATAATAAAGCTTTATTTATATAGCGCCAACATATTCCGCAGCACTTTACTCTAATGGTTCATGATTTGAACTCATTTGTATTAACTATTTGGGAAAATTATAGAATTATAGCATTTGCATAAAAATTTGGAACACGGTGTAATTTATTTGTGTCTACAGCCCAAAAGACTGACTTCAAGGCATAAGCAGCATTGATCACTGGTCAACAGCATTTTTGGTGCCAAAGATATTTAATTGAATTTAGGGTAACTTTGGGGTGCTGATTCTGAATATGTCATGAGTTTTGCCAGATTGGCTCAAGTTTTTGAGATTTTTCGTAAAATGTGTAAAAAAAAAGACGTTTTTTGCTACACGCGCATTAACTTTATTGATATTGTCATGAATACAATAAATTTAACAAAGTAAATGTTGATTTTAGTTTATTTTAACTAGTTTTAGAAAGTAATCTTCAAAAATGAACAAGACATGAAAGATAGACATTTAATCGCTGGAAAAGCGCTTTTTATATGATTTCCTTCTATGTGAGCTATTGGGGCAGTCACGCTGTAGATTCCAGCAGTAATCAGCCATCATATGTCTGTCCCATCTGCCTTGGTACCTTTCCTCCATCACCATAATATCCTGATGAAATCTCTCCCCTTGTTCTTCGCTAAAATCTCCAAGGTTTTCTGGAAATCTGTCCAAGTGACTGTGAAGATAATGCAATTTAATGCTCATGTGTACACCCAGATTTCTAAATCTCAATAGCATGTTTTGTACCAGTTCTTCATAATTGTCTGCCTTTTGATTTCCCAAGAAGTTCTTCACTACCAACACAAAACTACACCATGCAGCAGCTTCAATGTCATTCATTTCCTTAGGAAAATTTGAATCTTTAATGAGTTTCCGAATTTGAGGACCATCAAAGATTCCTGCCTTCAGTTTTTCGCTACTAAGACCAGGGAAAGATCTGCAGATGTACATGAAGCAATTACCATCTTTGTCTAATGCCTTGACGAACTGCTTCATTAATCCTAACTTTATGTGAAGTGGTGGTAGAATGATTTTTTCCCTGTCCACCAAAGGTTCGTTCACTATGTTTGATGCTCCTACTGTCAAGGTGTCCCTTGGAGGCCAATTCAGTTTCTCCCAGTGCTGATGTTTTGCTCTACTATCCCACATGCAGATGAAGCAAGGATACTTTGTGTATCCACTTTGCTGTCCAAGTAAAAAGTTGACCATTTTTAAATCAACACATATCAGCCACGAATGTTCATGGTAGCACAGTTTCTCCAAGACCATTTTGACATTTTGGTATTGTTCTGCAAGTTTAGTTGAGTGAGCTA
Organism: Allobates femoralis; assembly: GCA_033576535.1. Classification (NCBI taxonomy): domain Eukaryota; kingdom Metazoa; phylum Chordata; class Amphibia; order Anura; family Aromobatidae; genus Allobates; species Allobates femoralis. The sequence goes on from JARQOC010000242.1 coordinate 101,706, forward strand.
CTGGAAGAGATGCACACTGATTGCCATTGTTCAACAAAACACATTTCAAACTCCTTTTAGAACTATCTATGAAAAGCCTCCAGTCTACAGGACGATATACTTGTAAACCCATTTGCAGCATCAGGCCAGGAATATCCTTACAATATACAAGTAGGTCATCTTCACAGAAAAATGGAAGAAGTGCTTCTTCTCTGGTCCTGTAAGATGTAATTTTAGTTCCAGGCGTCAGACAATTTTTTTCACTTAGCCTTGAAGCTAAAAGTTCGGATGCACTTTTTGAGAGGTTGAGGTCTCTTATTAGATCGTTGAGCTCTCCTTGGGTAAATTGTGTAGGTGTTCTGAAACTTCCTTCATATTCTAGTTCACTTCCAGAACTAATGCTTAGCTCCATACCCTGCATTTCATCATCATCATCAGGTGGGGGAAGGTCAGGTAACATGGTAAACACAGGTACAGGCACATCTTCACAATGAGGGACAGGCCTTCTTGCAGATTCCATGTTAGGATACTCCCATTTTCGTTTCTTATGCTTATTGAATCCTTGTACTTGCACTGCACAGAAATAACAGTCATCATGATGATTTTTTTGCTCTCTCCACACCATTGGAACACCAAATTTGAAGCTTGTTCTTTGTCCTTTGCTCCATTTTCGTAATAATTCGATACATGCTTTGCACACTATGTGTGGTGCCCAAAACTTGTCTTGGTCCCCAAGCATAACCCCAAAATAGGCAAAATACACTTTTTTAACGAAGTCTGTTATGTTTCTTCTATGTTTTGTCAGTGTATATTCACCACAAATGTAACAGAATGAGTCTGGATCGTTAAGACAACTTCTTCTTGATGAGTTCATGCTTTTCACTGGAAAACAGACAACAACATAAAGTTAGTGCAAAAATCAAGCTATGAACAAACTTTTAGAACACTAATTAACACAAAACTATATTGAGAACTGCTCAGTTCAAGTACTAATCCAAAGAAATTAATGAGATGATGCGTCGCATTTACCAACAAGTGGTATAAATAAGATACCAAACATCTCAAAAACTTGAGCCAATCTGGCAAAACAGATAGCATATTCAGAATCAGCACCCCAAAAATACCCCAAATTCATTAAAATATTTTGGGCACCAGAAAAAAAATTTTTTTTTGTTGACCTGTGTTATGAGCTGTAAATCATGACAAATGCAATCATAATGACCTACTCAAGTACCACCAGCCTCAAAATAGTAAATATCAAGAGCACTTTTTTCTCAGTATAAAAAGCGCTGAGTAAAAAGTAGTTAAAACATGAAATTTATCTATACAATTAAAATAAAATCCTATATTGAAACGAGTGACCGGATTGCTGTATGCCAACAATTCGTTCCCCTTATTGGAACAATGGCAGGTGATCAAATCCTGAAAATCCATACAGACCACTTGTATGGTTCACATTGAAATAAACAAAACACTAATGTAGGATGAATGGGCTATAAGACTGTTGAGTAGTGTAAGCCTCAAGTAGGTATTTGTAAAATATCATAGGATATTTACAGGTCTTGTCCAATCCAGTGGTCATAATAAGATAATATGTATGCAAGCTAATCATTAATAATAATTTTCCAATAATTATGGCATATTGAACATTATAGTAACTTCTCTATTAAATTACTAAAAAAAAAATGAAGTGTAATTAAATTCCTCATCCTTGTGAATACAGTAGATTTATGAAAATGAGAAAGGAATACTCTCCCCCATCCCAGACCTACTTCATAGTTTTTCAGTGATTTGATCACTTGTTATTGTTCTGGTAGGCTGAATAGATTGTTGGCGTCCAGCAGTCCGGTGGTCACTTATTTCAATATACAACTAACTGTGGTGTTTTTGACTCGCCCCAGTGGGAACCGTGAGGTACTCGGAACTGGGCCCTCTCAAAGTTGGCGGGGCTATGGGATGTCACAGTGGCGTGACCCGGCACGCGATCCCCTCATCGGACGTTCAGTTAAAAAGGGGAATTGAACAATGGATGAAAATAAAATAAAAGCAAAAATAAATGTTTGTGTCGTGACGCCACTCGTGGAAGGCGGCCGGTATAGCCACTGCTGTAGTCGGGATCTCTGGGGATGATGGGAGTAGCATTGAGGATAGTTTAGCTCTCCATGGGAAGAGCGGGTCCCCAGGGCAACCATAGAATTTCTGGAAGTGATAAAGGGGATGGTAGCCCAATGTAGCTACTCCGCTGACCGGGTTCAAAGTCACTTTCAAGCAGGCTACTGCTGCCAGCTCGGCGAACAGTCTACCTCTCTTCAGGTGCAGAAATGACAGTCTCACACAGTTCTGAGCTTCAAACAAATTTACTTCACTTTCTCAGCAGATGGTCAATTTACAACACAGTGCAGTGGCGGCTCCGGTAGTCTCTTAACAGCAGTGATGGCTCATCCAAATCACCCCATTTCATGTTCCTTTCATGGGCCTCTCAGTCTGTCTCTTCCGCATGCAAAGCTACGATCCAGCGGCCACAGGCTTTTAGTGGGCGACCTGCCTGGTCCCCTCTCCCTAGTACAGCGGCCTTATCTTCACTGCACCGGAGGTTGGGTCGCAGAACATAAAGACCCCGCCAGGTTTCATGGTTGGAGTGTGGAGCTTCCTGGCCACCTCAATGCCGGCACCTTAGTTTCTGCCCCAATCCTTCAGCTTTCCTGCCAATATGGGGACACAGATGGATTGCTCACTATCCGTGTCCCTAGGACTCCCTCTGTCTCTTTCTACGGTCTGCAACCCGGAACCCAGACAAGCCTCATGGTGGTACAGGCCGCCGGGTCTGTGTCCTCTCAGTCCCGTGTAGTGATGGTGTTCTCTCCTCTCATTCTGACTGAACTTGACTCCTTTCTCTGAATTGACCTGACTTCCTAAGGTGTTTTCTGGTTTTGTCTCCTCTCCTGGCTGTGTCCTGTCTAAATTTCCCACCCTCCACTATTCTCCTCCTGCCGTCCCATTGCTGGGAATAGAGTCCCTAGTCTTGAGATTGTAGTGTGTTGGGTGTGTGTTTGGGGTGACTGAACTTATTGATCCCGGTTGCTGCACCTCGCAGGGGCGCCACATTTTTATTTTGATTGTGTAAGTGAAAGTTACATTTTAACTATTTTTCACACTGTGCTATTTATACAGTGAATGAGTGAGTTGCAGTTAAAGTGGACCGGTTACTCCCCTGGTGCTTTCAAAAGTGGCAGCTCCACTGAATGCAGCATGTATGCTGCATTCAGGGAAGCTGTGTACTAAGGCTCTAGCCCTCTCTCTGTGTCTGCTACTGCCTCCTCTTGTTCTGGGTCTGCCCTCCTCTTTTGTGCCTGCTGCTTGTGACGTCAGGAGCAGAAGAGGAGGCAGCGACAAACACATAGAGGGGGTGGAACACACAAGGAGGAGGCAGGGAGGACTGCGCCAGCAGCGAGGACCTCTTAATCAGACCTGACCCACGGGACCTCTTACCTGTAAAGTTTGCAAAGTGTTTTTTAAGGGTACAGGGGAACTAGAGCCTTAGTACACAGCTTCCCTAAATGCAGTATACACTCTGCATTCAGTTGTGCCGTAACTTTTGAAAGCACCAGGGGGGTGACAGGTCCTTTTTAATCTAATACATTGATCATAAACTTTTTCTCTCTTTTTGCTTTTTGCAATCTCTTTTTATCACAAATACCGGTACTTGGAAATGTTTCTGCATTTTTACAGCCTATTCAGGAATTTTTATATACAGTCATGGCTAAAAGTGTTGGCATCGTTGAAACTGTTCTAGAAAATTAAGTATTTCTCCCAAGAACGTATTACAATTATTCTTGTTTTGTCATTCACAGGTTTATTTACTTTGTGTTTATTGGAACAGTACAAAAAAACAAAAAAAAAATGCAAATTGAACATAATTTCACACAAAACGTCCAATAGTGGGCTGGACAACATTGTTGGCATCCTCAACTTAATATTTGGTTCCATACCCTTTGGAATAAATAACGGCCATCAATCACTTCCTATAATCATCAACAAGCTTCTTACTCCTCTCAGCTGGAATTTTGCATCACTCTTCATTTGCAAACTTCTCCAGGTCTCTAATATTTGAAGGCGCCTTCTCCAAACAGCAATTTTAAGATCTCTCCACAGATGATCAATGGGTTTTAGATTCGGAATAATTGCTGGTCATTACAGAACTCTCTAGCTCTTTGTTTACATCCATTTCTGGGTGCTTCTTGAAGTATGTTTGGGATCATTGTCCTGCTGGAAGACCAATGACCTTGGATGCAAACACAGCTTTCTGACAATGGGCACTACATTGCAACCAAAATCCTTTGGTAATCTTCAGATTTAACGATGTCATGCACACAGTCAAGGCACCCAGTGCCAGAGGCAGCAAAACAACCCCAAAACATCTTAGAACCTCCACAATATTTGACTGTAAATACTGTGTTTTTACTTATAGGCCTCATTTCATTTTTTATTAACAGTAGAACGATGCGCTTTACCAAAAAGCTCTATTGGTCTCATCTGTCCGTAATATACTTTCTCAGAAAGATTTTGGCTTATTCACAAACATTTTAGCAAACTGTAGTCTACCTTTGTATGTCTCTGTGAGCAGTGGGGAACTCTTGGGTTTCCTGTCATAGCATTTCTTTTCATTCAAATTTCGACAGATAGTTTGCGCTGACACAGAAGCACCCTGGGCCTGCATGACAGCTTGAATTTTTTGCGACCTTATTTGAGTGTGCTTATCCACCTTTCAGACTATCCTGCACTGCGACTTTAATTAATTTTTCTCTACTGTTCACGTCCAGGGAGATTATCTACAATGCAATTGTTTGCAAACTTCTTAATTATGTTGTACACCATGAACAAAGCAACATCAAGATCTTGCGCGATAACCTTGGCATTGTTAATATTTTTCAGCAATTTTGGTACTCAAGTCCCAGAATTTCTCCTCTTTGTTCTCAAAGCTTATTGTGGCACACGCAAACATACCATGCAAAGATTGTGGAAACTTCTCACCCTTTTATCTAGTTTCAGGTGTAATTTTCATATTGCCCACACCATGTGTCTTGCCACAGGTGAATTTGAATTAGCATCATATGCTTGAAATAAAGTTGTTTACCCACAATTTTGGAAAGGTGCCATCAATTTTTGTGGCTTATTTTGGGGGTTTTGTTTGAAATTATGTCTAGTTAGCTTTTCACCTTCTCTGTTTTTTATTGTATTGTTCCAATGCACATAGAGGATTAAAAATGTGTATAACAAAACATGTTCAACTTAGGTAGGCTTCACACTACGGACAGATCTGATCTGGGGCTGTCAGGGGTAAAACTGACAGCCCTGGACCGGATATGCAAACAGAACCGGAGGGCAAATATGCCCTCGGGTCCAGTGTCCAGCCAGATGCTGCTAATTGCAGCCGCAGCTGCTGAATATTCAAGATTGCGGCTAGCAGGGAGCTAGCTGCGGTCCTGAAATTACAGCAGCGTGCAGCCACAGGTGTCCGGTTGCCGGATCCTCTCAGATCAGGGCAATCCAGCCCCTTAGACTCCCATGTTAGGGAGTGCCGGATTGCTCTGGATCCAGGAGGATCTGATTTGGGGAGATTTTTCTCCCGGACACAAAAATACTGTATGCTCCGATTTTATGTCCGGGAGAAAATTCCGATTCCTCCCAGATTCTCCCGGACACATGGAGACAGTATTGCAAAGAGCTGCCATCTGGCTCCATCCAGTCCCATAAGATACTATGGGGCCAAAATCCTATTCGGGGCTGTCCGGTTTACACCGGACAGCCTCGGATTGGGTTAAACCGTGGTGTGACGCCAGCCTAAAATTATTTTCTGGGAGAAAGTCTTCATTTTATGGAACAATTTCGAGGGTGCCAATACTTTTGGCCATGAATGTAGTTGGCAACCCTTACCAGAATGAAGCTGATAATTCAGGGGCAAAGGGCCTTATTAGAAAATGAATATTATTAGTAGTTACTTGATATAAGCGATTTTGATAGATTAGCAACCATGATGCTGTTGATTAACAAAAGCCGGTATTGGCACATTTAGGATTAATAGACTTCTGAAATTATCTTTCCCTTAAATCATATTTTTTT